>JARHVA010005429.1:375000-602500 GCA_037957365.1 Torreya grandis
CTCAATGAGTTCCTAGAAGATAAAGATAATTATTTATTGATAAAAGTTTTAAAATATTATGTGTATACATGTGCCCCACTCAAAGCTCATCACATGTCAAGAAGGTGTAACAAGGAATAGTGATTCAAGAAAAGAACATGATAAAACATAATAATGATGTCAAATATAGTTAATTAAGGAGAAAATAATATAAATCAATAGATAAAATCGAAAAACACATATCTTTACTTACCTTAGTGTTGTAGACAAAGAAAGAGATGTGATAAATGTGAAGGTGTCTAATGTGAGGAACATTAGGAGAACCTATATAGAATAGAAAAAAAGAGTGAAAATTTGAAATTTTTGTAAAATATGGATATAATAGTTATAAAACTTTTCTATGACATCAGGATTCTAGAACATTTTATGGTTTGGAAAAAGAGTTGATATAAACAAAGACATGATCAAAATAAGAAATCTAAAGATAAATATTTGAAGGGTAAGTAATTTTGAATAATAAATATAAATAGATTGAAAAAGAATTTATTTGTTAGTATTTACTATTTTAAGAAAAATAGATCTCTAAGAGATCTAGTGAGATCCTAGAGAGATAGGATGGTGAGGAGATGATAGCTATGATGAGAAGTATGAATAGTAGCCTTAGCAAGTGTAGTACAGGCAAGTAACTAAAAATTTCAAAATTTTGAGTGTTTTTATTTGAAATTGAATGTTTTAAAGAAATTTGACAATTAGGCAAAATCTAGATATCGTAATAAACTCAAAGAAATTTTTAAGGACACTAAGGGTCAAAGGGGGTATTGGGTTAGAAGGAGTTAGAGTAATAAATGCCCAAGGAATTTATGGTAATTAGTCCAAAAGTCATCATAATGAACGAACAAGGTTGACTAGGTTGACTTAGTTTGTAGAAGATAAAAAATATTGGGCTAACTTAATAGTACATGGCCGACTTAGTTTTTTTAGAAAGGGAGATGAAATAGTACCACATGGATGACTTAGTTTGTAAGTAAGTGGATGATATATTACTACAAGTTAGAAATAAGGTCAACTTAGTATTGGACCCCTAGTAGCTAATTATAGATAGATAGATTTTGAGATATAAATGTGATCTGATATATATCTAGTTTTTAATCTCTTAGATCTTATGACTGAGGAGATCAGATGGGTATCCTTAGTTATGGCTTCACATCATGATATTTTGGATGGGGTGCTAACAACATATAACCCCACCACACTAGATGATCCTATGGTACCATCTACCCCAACTCAAACATGCTAGTTTAGACTAGTGGGGGAGGCCATGAGATAACTACAAGCATTCAAGGATGGATTATAGACTCCAAAAGGGGTGGGAGTAGAAGTGGCACAAGCTTGGTAGGCCTTGGGTCTGGGGAGAGCTACACATATGACTATCACTATCTAGTTTGGATATTTATAATCCCAAGTGGCCAACCTCTAGGGACAGGTGTTAGGGTTGAGATTTTAGATAGCCTTATTATAGCTTAATATGTAGATGGGATAATTTGAAGGATCTATGGGAATTATGGTGAGGCCATGAAATAGACATGATAGAGCCTAGCCATAGAGCCAAAGCAATGTATTTTTGTACTATTTGTATTAAAACACATGATATATATAGATATATTATATTTTGATAGTTAGATATTGATCTCATGGGTTATATTCTGGTTATGATTATGGATACATGGATATATTTATTTTTATCACATGTATTTTAATTTTTTTGTATATGTTATAGGGAATATATGTGTGGTGTTTTCTTTTCTAGCATTATGTAGTACACATGCATGGTTAAAAATAAATAGGCAAAAAAGACTTGAAAAAGTACAATTACTTAAAAAGAAATACACTAAACATTATTTCATGATGGTAAATGTGTAATAATAAAAAATGACTAAGTATAACAAACAAAAAAGTGGTAAATAAGAGGTAAAAAATTTTGTAAACCAAAAAAAAAGATTGGCACCAAATTTAAAACAAGTCAAATTACACTAAATCACGATGGGAAGTATGAAAATAATGTAATAAAAATGGAAAACATGTGAAATACCAATGGTATAAGAACAAATAAATTAGGTCAATAAATCATCTTAAATCATGTTGGCAAGTATAAAAGAGAAACAAAATTGGTAAAATTGGTCTTAAGTTAATCACACTAATTTGAGTTGGGAAGTATGAAAAACTTAAGAAATGTGGTTGGATTCTTACATGCAATCAAAAAATAAGAAGATAAAAGTGAAATATTAATTAATTATGCATATAACATACTATATAAATATGATAATCATGTCTATAATATATAACTCAAAATCAATCACATCTTATCTCATATTTGACACATGTAATTTCGTTATGACTTGTGTATTGAAATTTTTTGTGAGGAAGGCCAGGTCTTATCCATGGTATTCCACTAAACCTCACAAATAGAACACTAATGAGGTGTAAATAATGTTAAAATATGGTAAAATGGGATGTTTAGAATGTTAATTTAATAATATTTCAAATTCGTGAGGAAGGTTTGGTCCTTTCCAAAGTCTTACACTGGAACTCACAAATGGAATCCCTAGGGAGAGTGATTAGTGAACAAAATAATATTTATCAATGGGAAATATAGGTTTTATAAGGATTGAAAGAGGTAATTTAATAATCATAACATATTCATCTTATGAGAAAATCTTAGGAGACATGAGGCACATTAAAGACATGAGAAGACACTAAGTGACCAGTAACCATCAATATATGAAGGATACTTATTCACAATATGCACAAAGGTGTGTAGGAAGATAAGTGTGGTAATAAGATCAAATAATGTTGAAAATTTTGAAAATAAAAAACTAAAATGGACCTACCTTCCCATAATTTATTGCCCATTCCTTAGGACCCCTTACAAAGATGTCAATTTACTGTAAAGATTAGGTACTTACATGAGAAAGTAGGTAGCACTAAAAGATTTTCATTATTCTCATTTTCTAGTATACTCTCCTAATACACCCTAATGTATCTTACCTCTATCATGGTTCTATTTATGAATCTTGATCTTTTATTATAAATAGAATATGTTCTTAGAATCACATCTTTTAGTGCGATTTGACTTTTTAAATTTTTGAATGTTGCCTTTTAGATCATAGAATTTTGTTAAATGATTTGGGTTTTGAATGTTTCATGGATTTTAATATTCCTCCTCAATAAATTCATGGAATTACCAATGAGAGATAAAGTGATACACAATAATGAGATTTAGGCTTTGAGTAAACTAAGTTATGTATCCAAAGATATGACTAACTAGAACACTTAGGCTTAACTAAGCCATGTGTATGTTTAGTTTATGAAAGGAAATAAAGGGGAATAAGGGGATATAAAATTTGGAATAATAAAAGGAGATTTTAATGAGATGAATTATTTTCTAATTGATCAGATGGTAAACAAGTAATGACTAAAGGGAGAAAAGTTTATATAATCAAGTCACAATAATGATTATTCATTTTTATAGAGATAAAATATCAAACAATCATGAAAAATAACAAGGTAACCATATAAAATTAATTCAAGAATAATAATTATGAAAAATAATCCATAAGAGAGAATAAGAATCATAAGCAATATGTAGTGCAAAATGAATGTCACCATGTAAGATAGATAAAAATTTGACACAATGTCAAATGATTTAAAATAGATAAATGTAAAGTTGGAGTATATGTCTAATAAAAATGAAGAAATAAATGTAAGAACACCATGCCTGTGCTCATAGGTATTGATATATTTTTCCACACATATTATCCATAACATATGATAAGTCTTTATTAAGTTAAACTCAGACTATAGCTAAAGTCTCATCGATCTTAAAATAAATTTGATAAAATACATAATGTCAAATTTATTTAATAGAAACTATAGGAATTCCTAAATGATCATGTTGATGAGGAATATCATGTAAGGGATGCTTAGGAAAAGGAATGGAAGTGGATTCTATGGGAGATGAAGTAGTTACTGATGGAAAATATTCCATCAGGGAAGGAGGATCCACATGTGAGGAAGTCATAGGTGGAGAAGGGACCATAGGTGGTGGAGCTATAGGGGAAGAAGGGGAGCCTTCTTGCAAGGATTACCTATGGGAGGAAGGGTGGTAGGCATAGGAATGGTTATGAGTTGATCCTTGAGATGTTGAAGTATATCAAAATATTTAGTGTGATGTGTACCACATTAGTTCCAGAGGCAATATACCTCTCCATATTTGGGAAGATATTTAGGTAATAATTTCAAGGAAAGTATAGCCTTCTTTGTGGGTTGAGGAGTGATGGGATGCAAGGTGTTGATATATTTCCATAACTTATGACATTGTGTGGATGAATGATTATCTATTACATTGGAAAAAATACACTTTTGAGTAGAATTGGTAGGTGTAATAATTGAAGTAGTGGAAATGTAAGATGAGGAAGATTGGTACAATGAACAATCTCTAGTCTAGTGACTGGTAAATATTTGAATATCATAATATTCTTGATTGGGCGATTTGGTAGGAAAAAGAGAAATTTGTTGTAAAGGGAATAAACCATCACCAAAAGAAGGTGGGGGTGGTGGAGAAACTAGGAAAGGATTGATTAAAGGAGAAATAGGATCAAAATTATGAAGAGACTCAACTATAGAGGGAGTGGGAATAAGATCCAAATTGGGTTCAGCTAACAGAGTGGTGGGATGCTTATATGGCTGAAGGATAGTCACAAACATCTAAAACATAAGTTATATATAGTGGTATTAGTATCTAAAAAAGTGATAGGGACCATTTATAGCATTATCCATAAGCATAATCCTATAAGGTTCTTTAAAAAATGGAGGTGTGTGCACCATTTCTAACCTATGATCAAAAATAAAAATGTTAAAATTAGGAATGGTATAGGATGGAATGATAGAAGATATTATGAAATAATAAAGCAAAGAGGAATGATAATGAATAATTTTAACATCTATATCCTGAATAATATCTCCTCAAAGTGAATCATCTATTTTATATGCATCATCATAATCAATTTTATGAAGATCAATGGCATAGGTATGTATGACCTAGTCATCTGATGTGGTGTGATGAATGGAATGTCAAGCGTTAGTTAATACAACACTTATATCATCATAAGGTGGTTGATGGTAATGAGGTTGTAAATAAGGTAGAAGATAATAAATTAAATAAGGCAAGATATCTAATTTTTAATATTGAGATTGATCTTATCAGGATCATCATCATCAAAATCTAGGAGGTTAGGGAGTATATTCTTGATGATTTTGGGGTGACCATGGTAACTTTGGGTGGAATTGATAATAAAGTTAAACCATTGAGATTCATGAAATGGAAAACATGGAACAAGTTCAAGGGTAGGAATCTTGAATACATGATGGTATTTGAATTCTTTGAAATTCCAAGGATTAGTGTCACCTTGAATCCTATAGATAGATCCATTGTGAGTAAATTAGACACATTGGCAAGTATAAGAGGTAACTACTATCATGCAATGAGTCCATAGCCTACTAGTAAAAAATTTATAGGATAGATTAAATTTGAGTATCATCACCTTTATATGAGTGATAACAATTGGGATGGGGATAGGGAGCCACACACAACAGAGTTAAAATCAAGAGAGGTAACAAAAGTTATATAACCATCATCAATTAAGGCACACTTGACTTGGATATCACTAATTTGGACACATATGAAAAGAGGAGGATCATCTACATGAAGCAGAATCTCATATGGGATCATAAAAGTAATGGGAAATATGAGGGAAAGAGAAGTGCTCATTAATTCATCAACATGTATGGACATCTCTTTGCATTATTATAGAATGTTATCTTTTGATCTGGATAAGGTGGATTCTCATCTTTTTATGGAAGGATGAGGGATGTTCATTTTGAACAAAAGATACATAATATGATTATGATGACATGGAGAGGTCCACATAAGTTTGAGAAATGGGATTTGAGATGGAAGATTAGTATGCTCAGTTATAGGATCCCCTTCATCATAACCCATAAAAGGACTATTTGAAAGAGGTGCATAGTGTTGAAGTGGGTCCTTGGAAGGAGGAACTAAAGTGCATATAAATTTACGTTGATAAGATATAGGAGGTGTTTGTTAATTTTCTTGAGAAGATGGGTTAGCTGATTTAGGATTGGTTTGAGAAGAAGTGTTGATAGAAGTTTGAGTATCTTTAGTGATAGGTAAAGGGATTGGAGGAATGGTAGAAATGGTTTGAAAAATGTTATCCAAGGGAGGTGTTGGAATTGATTCATAAAAAGATAAAAGGTCTTCTTGTCCCAACTCTGTTAAGTGAGTTGGAGAAGAGTCTTGGATAACATGAAATGTGTGAGGTAATTAAGGAGTGTGGATGGGATGGGGATCAATCAGGGAAACCACCCTTCTCATATTAGTCATATTTACCACATTCTCTTTATGAGTGGGTTCAATAATATTATCAAAATTATTTGTAGAAGTAATAGGCTTTTCTTGGTTATCTTGGTGATTTGGAAGATGATCTTTATTGTTGGCCAAATGAGCATTAACCTAGTTCAAATATTGATAATTAGTTGTTATTTCATGAGATTTAATGGCAATGCCATAGGCTTGTTGACATTTATGAATGATAAAATCATGGTCAAAATTGAGACCAAAAAGGAATTCCAAGCCAAAGTATGAATTTTCATATAAGTTTCATGACAATGACCCCAACTAGCATAAAACCAACAAAATTTATTGGGATCATACTAGATTTCACGGGATAAGTGGGATAAAATTCTCATGGAAGAGGCCTTCATAGATGTTTTTTTAATTCTTATAAAGATAAAGGTTTATAAACATTGATGTTATTGTTTAAAGATAAATGTGGATTAATGGTGTGGTTAGGATGGGAAACTTATTCCATAGTCTAGATGGGAACAACAAATTGAATAATATGAATGGTATCATAATAGTTAGTGACACCATCATTCATAGCATGATGATTATTATTATCTATTAACATGTGAGTACCCATAAAATTTTAGGATGTCTTGAATTGATGCATAAGGAAATATTGATATTTGGCTTGGTTAATGTCTTCCTCCAAAGTGCGTGGAGAGAGTTTGGAGCCAATATTACAAATTCAACAAAAGAATGTTGGTAAATAGATGAAAGAGGTTGTCATCTAACATATTATGTTCACATTTGTTAGACAAGGCCTTCCATCATTTGATAAAATCTTGTGTAGTTTCACTCTCAAGTTACTTACAATTGATAAAATGGGTGATAAAATGGGCCAAGTTATTTCCAAGTAGATCAATATTTTGGAACTCTTAGACTATAACATTGACTAAATATTCCAAACTAGTGATGGATTGAGATTTGAGTTGATTATACCAATCTAAATAATCACCCATGCTAGTCTTTTATAATAGATTGGTAGTGGTAAAGGTATTTAACTTGACTTAATCTTTATATAGATTTCCAAACCTCTTAAGAGGAGAGTATAATTGATTGACCCATTGTAAGTAATGGTAGGGGTGATACCTCATATATCGATATTAGCAATTTGAGATGTAAGGATCTCATTTTGAAGGTGCTTGATTATTTTTTTAAATAAGAAGAGGTTGAGAGATAAGATTACCATGGGAATCTTGAAGAAGAGGTAGGGGAACCTTTTGGTTATGTGTGGCCTATGGAATATTTTGAGGGTGGGTATGAAGATGGATAATTTGATTTGCATTGTTATCTTGGAAAGAATTCACTTGATTAAGAGTTTGTAGTAAAATTTGATGGGTTTGATTGGTATTATTAGTCTTGCGTGAAGTATTAGAACTAGTAGTAATGGTTTAGGTACCACTATGAGTGTTAGTAGTAGCTTGAGAAGAATTATTTGTGAGGCACTAGTAGCATGATTTGGTTATGTGGAAAAATATGTACTAGTAGAGAGATGCAAATAAGTATCAATAGATCCATGATTACCATGGGTATGATGCACTAGTGAAAGATTTGAGAAGAGTTGGTCTTGAAAGAGGCCCATTAGATGTAGAAACTACCATGTTAGTAGATATACTAGGCTTGAAGGTGGATGAAATCAGAGATGAATATTTCATGGTAAGAGAAGGGGTCAAAATAGAGGGAAGAAGTTGAGAAGAAAATAATTTAGTGTCCCCAAATCTATGTGAGAATGTGGAACAAGGTGGATGGGGTTCTATGACTTGACCACTTATCATGATATGGTAAATAATAGAAGGATATATTACTCTATGTTGAGGTAACTCATTAATGAAGAAAATTTATGGAATATACTCTAATTTAGGTTGATCTTCAAATGATAAGAGAGGATTGGAAAGTGAAGAGGAATGAGTAAGGGTCCTATAGTTTATAGTAGGAGTAGATAAATGCACATTAATTTCATCTAGGGTAGGATCAACAAGCTACTTATAGGAGAACCAATTTGGGTTGTTAAAAATCATCATATATCTTAAATTCAACTTAATGTTGTCTTAAAATAAGAAGATAATGATGGAGAGAGATTAAGGAGGATAAATTTGATGTAAAAGAAAATGAGATACAAAATATAGATAAGAGTACAAATTTAACCAGTTCAAATTAGTACTATAAATAGGAGGTAGAGGAGTGTAGAGTCAACTAGGTTTATTTAGTATTATTGGATAGAAGGCATTAGAGTACATAAGTGACTAGGTTGATGTAGTATTATAAATAGGGAAAAAGATAGTCTAGTAAGGATACAAAGTTGATCAAATGGAATTAGTACTATAACCTAATTGGTAAAGGAATATAGAGTTGACTAAGTTAACTTAGTAATTTAGGTAGGGAAAAATATATTTTGTAAGATACTATGTCAAACAAAACTAACATTATGCTAAAAATAGGAAAAGATTTTGCATTGTAATTGAAGTAAGAAATGGAAGAAAACACACAAAAAATTGGGTCAATGATAATGATCAAATTGGAACACAACACAAAACCTTATACCAACACTAGCTGAAGAATGTTTTTATAATACAACATATAATGATCGAATATCAAGCAGTCAACTAAAAATTAAATGTTAACTAAGTGGTCATCTTGAGTGTTGTTAGATTATTATAAAGTTTTATTTTGAACATGATGGGGAAGGTGGATAAAAAATAGGGAACTAGAAAGTAATCTATGGATGGTTTTAAGAAATTTAGGTTAAGAGGGATCTAGTTTGGAAATGATACTATCTTAGTATTGGGGCTTACTACCTCATTTCATAATCTCATAGTAATAAGGGTGTCAGGTGCTTTGCCAATATGTTCCATTAACCACATGTTTATAATTGGATATAAAGCCAAGTCAACTTCCCCATTGGCAATGAAATATAAGTAGGTAGGCCTCAGAAAGAGAAATGTTAAATGCATTTTAAAATTTGTGTGGTTTGGTAGTGTGTGAAAAATAAGAAAAATAGTGTAACTAAATGGTATTTTGAAAAAAAACTACCTGATTAGACTATGTGATCTACTCTAAACATGAAAATAGCTAAAAATAAAAGTGTGAATTAGTTAATAACATATAATTTTAAATTCACAAATCAAGAATGGTATAGAGTAAATTCAAATGACACTATATGTAAACATTATGGAGTAGAGTCAACCAGGTCACTATTGTTCTATAGAAGTAAGAGTCCTTAACAACTAAGTCAACTAGGTCAACTTAGTATTTTAGATAGAATATGGGCTACAAAACTAAGTCAAATAGTTCAACTTATTTTATTATAGGATTTTAATTTTGAATAATGCAAACTTGCATAAAATAGACCTATAATGAAGTTATGAATTAAAAGAGAGAAAGAAAGGAACTGTTGAGGATTGTAAATTTTCTATTGAAGTGATTTGAATTTTACTTTAAATTTTTACCAAGTTAATTAAGATAACCTAGTTCTATGCAAACATATTATTTAAATCCTGTTAAGATGACTAAGTCAACCTGGTCAGCTTAGTTTGTTTCTCTAGATGCTGACTAGAAGACTAAGTCAACCTAATCGAATTAGTTTATTGTTTTAGATGATAATTTGGAGACTAGGTCAACCTATTTAAAATATTTCATTGTTATAGGATTGAATAAGATTACTATGTTAACTTTATCAATATAGTAACTTGTATCTAATGAATACCTATATAGAAAGAACAAAGTCATTTTGATGAGACTATGTTAAACCTATGCACATAAGTTAGAACTATATCAACCTAGTTGACCTAGTATCACAAATATAAAAAAGTAATAAAATGATAGAGATGAATAACATGAAATAAAACATGCAATGGTTAAATTCACATTAGTTTCATAAGAATTTATGCAATGTAAAATACATCAGATCTATAAATTAATCCTAGCTCAGAGAAATAGATCCTACTTACACTTTTGATTGGGGATACATTATATAATCAGGGTCATAGCCAATATAGATCTACTAAACCTATCCAAGGGATTTCTTACCATAATAATATCACTAGGGAGGGTTACAAAGCCTCCAGTCGATCAAAATTATGCAATAACCCTAACTAGGTCCTATGTTTTCATATTCGTTATACTAATAATAAGTAAAATCTAATCTAGTTGTCACCAAATCTTATGGCACGAAGTGAGGGTAATAAACACTACAAGTAAAAATGCATAGACTATAAATACTTGCATCAAATTATATTAAATCTTAATGAATGGAAGATAAGTGGAAATGCATATCTATCCAATCTCACAAAGAAGGAACAAAATTAGGAATACTTAACTTTGAAGATGAACCTGTTGAGCCTCAATCTCTCCCTTGGCCAAGGTGCTTCATATGAGTTTTTGTAGTATGTAATGATTATAAGGATAAATCAAATCTATGATACATAACCTATCAATTCTTCTAAAGGAATTATCTACAAGATAAGATCCATATCTCACAATAAATTAGGAAACCCTAAGCTTTCTCCTCAAGTAGAATGGTGGGTAAATAGATGCATAAAATATCTTAATTGTTCTTATTTTCTTCTAGAATTCGTGAAATGATTATGTTTATATAGGAGGATCTAACCCTAAACCCTTTTGAAATTTTTGGTCGATAAGGTTGACCTGGTCTACCTAGTATTAAAATTGACAAAAAAACATACTAGGTCATAGACTAGGTCTGTCAAGGGCCAACCTAGACCCTAATAAGTTTTGTCAATAATAATAAAAGGTTGATGTGGCTAATATAGTCATGTAAATTGTCAAAAAGGGGTTTAATTTAGGTAAAGGTCTAATTAAGGTCGTAAAATACTAGAGGATTCTGTAAAATGGGAGGTAAATCTTAGGGGAATGGTTTTCAAGAGACAAGTATGTAGGTAGTAAGTGGTAAAATGGACAATAATTTTAAAAATCACTAATAGCCTACCCACCTCTTTCTCAGTCTACCCCTTAGGGCATGCACTTAGAGGGATTGAGAATCAATGGGTTCCTATAAGATAAAGAGCATCAGTCATTGTTAAAAGTTTGAAAATATTATGTGTATACATTTTCAACTATACATGTATATTCATTTGAAATTAGTGGTAGTGAAATTGGACTTAGAATTAGTAAATCCTATTTTGTTTATTGTGATGGGATGTATAAAATTATAAATATGTATTAGTATGAATAAAAACAACTAATACTTTCATTAATGTAAGAATATAGATGTTGATTAATCAATGTTAAGTTCTTATTAATGTCTATGATAAATGAGTTATGGCAAAACCAGATTATTTCAGAATATGATCAAGTTATGGTCAAGTCATAAGGATTCATATAAACATGTATATGCATATGTATGTTACAAAATTGGAAATAGAAATTGTATAACCATTTATAATGATCATATTTACATGTGATTGAGCATGTATATATTTTTATATATGTTTATATGAATCTTTATAAGATTTAATGAAATGCTAATATAAAATGGATCAAATTAAATGCTTTATGTTTATGTGTTACAATATGAAATGCAAATAAAAAGCACATAAATGCTCAATCTAACATGTAAAAAAAATTCTTAGAAATTTTTCATGTTATATTTTTTAGAATATAACATTTTTAATAAATTATTTCTTTCTCTTTTAACAAATTTCAAGCATTTCAAAGGATGAGATAAAACCAATTTCTAAAAAACTATTGATTTTGAGGTTGGATGACATATTATTCATTGTGAACAAAACAAAAGTTATGAAAATGAATGATATGGGAGGAAAATAAGATTATAAAATATAAAATATGTCATACTACATTTGAGATTATTGCAAAAAAAATTGGAAGGTGGCATTGAAGTCTTTTTCTCACATTGTAATTTGGTTAGTGATACAAGACAATCATTTGAGGATAATCCTTCAAGCCATGGATTACACAAGTTCAAATTTCATGTTTGTTTGAGATAAAATATATTATAAGCCCTTAAATATAAACATACATAAATTGAATGAAGTTATTTTTTAATGGACCTTTGGATATGATTTTTGAAATGCCAACACTATTTTCATTGATTGTAATTCTTGAAATTGTGTAACAAATCAAAAATTTAAAATGAGTTATGTTACTTCCAGTAGATATAATAGAAATGGAATTTAAAAATATGAAAAGTATTAGATAATCAAAATGATGTCTATCATCACATTCTTGGGAGAAAGCATAAAATCCATGCTAGCAGTTGTGAACAATTATTTAGAAGGATATGAATTTGCCATATAATTATTTCAAGTGTATTTATTGATTATAAACTATAATTATATTAAACATTATCATCAATTTAATACAAATAAATTCTAAATTATTTCAAATTTATTCCAATTTATTTTAAATTTATCAATTTTAATTTAGTAATGCTTTTATCTCATTAAGTGCAATTTGATTTATAGTTAGAGATACCTTGAAAGTATTGAACTAGGTCCAAGTTTTAAAGATAATCCCCTTTCAAGTGGATACTCCATTAGTTTATGTTTAAATTTTCCAAGTTAATCCATTAGTATATTGACACCTACTCATGAAGATACTCCTAATGAACAAAAAACAATTATCAAGTCTCTCTCTCATTATATTTGTTTGCCGATGCCATGTCGATTACCTTAGAATCATTCAAACCTGAACAACATATTGAGAATGTAGTTTTAGTCCCTATTTTGCCTTGGTTCTAAAAATGAATGGTTATCCATAAATTTGGCATATTTATTATGACTAAGAAACCCTTGGAAACATCAAATGCAATTATATTAGTATATAAACTAATTACTTACTATGTTTTCATCCATAATTTTTAATTTAAGTCTATTTCTTATTTTATTTAATTCTACTAATGGGGTTTTAACATGAAAACCTAATAGGAAATATATTTGTCCTTTGCTTATTCTTAGAAGAAGTAATCATGTGTGTGCGTGTGTGTATGTATGTATGTATAAAAAATAAAATTTGAATTTTAGGCATGTTTAATATATCTACCGGGAGAACCCTTGAGATACAACAAGACCCTTCAAGGAATCTCCTAGAAGATAATTTTAAGGATAATCAATGGTACCTTAAGGGTATCTATTAGGAGATACAATTTAAACATGCATAAGTATATCATTTAAGGTATTATAAGGAATTTAAAGGTATCTCCTAGGACCTATACATATTCATCTAGTAATTCACATATGTCTTCCATTTTAGTGTGGATATCATGCCCTTGGGTGCACAATGTTAGCAGTTTTTGTGCACTCACCCAATCCTTTATTAGCTAATTCAGTAATAAATTGAGTTTATTTTTCCTTAGACATTACCTAACCACCAAGGACTTGCACAACTAGAGTAGGATAAATATCATTGATGAGTTGCTTAGCCTTAACCATTTGATTTTTTGCTTCTACTTTATCCTTGTGCAATTGAAAAAAAATTCTTCCATGTCTAAAGCCTTTTGCTCAATGGATTCTTGGAATTTAGTTACTCCTTTAATATTATTAGATAATGACAACTACAAAACATTGAAATATGTATCCATGGAAGTGGGAGGAATCATATTTGATGTGGCTACAACTATGGTAGGAGTTAGGGTAAATTGAGAAAATAGAAGTAATAAAGTGGTGCGATGAGATGATGTGGTAGGTACATCCCACAACTATTGGGTATAGGGATGAGACTTTGAAAGTGAAGTCTCCTATGGTATACCTGATTGGGTCTCATCCTTGTAGTATGTTGCATATTCTTCTTCTACCTTTTCTTAGCTTCCTTTTCTTTCACAATTTATGCTTCAACCTTAGTTTGAGCTTTGGTTATGGCCTCAACTTAAATTTGGGCTTGGTCTTCAACGTTATTATGGCCTCAATTTTGACCTTGGAATCTACCTCAACCATATCTTTAGAATCATCCTTCACTTTAGCTTTTGCATCAACCTCATCCTTTTCCTTGGTAGCTTACACTCTATTTCATGGTTGGATTCCTCCTCCTTATAACACTATACTTTGGAAGTATTATCTCATGCCTCTTGTTTTGTTTGATTCTATTTCATAACTTATTGTCATACACCTTGATTTGAATACCATTATATAAATTAGTTACCTATGTATGTTTTTCCAGATATTTAATGACATCTTGTGGAATTTAAGGGTGCAACCTGATTAAAGATAGAGCCTCAAGCCACCATGTGTTAAAACACCCTAATTTCTAATAATATTACCCTATCTTTGTCCACATGATGCCTATAAGGGCATTATCAAGATAAAATTTCATAGTAACAAATTTTGATGGGCCTAATGGGGACTTTCATTAACTAAAGCATAGACAAAACCAGATTTAACTAAATTGGAAAATTTTCTAACCTCTTTAAATGGGTTGAATACCTATGCACAAGTGTTATTCCTCATATTTAAATGTGTTGATTACATATGGATGAGTGATATTCCTCATTCTCATATTATAAATACCTTTAAGGGCCTTGTGATACCTTCAAAGTACCATTTTTTTTAGTGCTCAAGGTTGGGGACATGTCTAGTGGCAAGGGCCATAGATGAAACTTGTTGATTAAATACTTCATGCATTAGTCCACTTATTATTACACTTCAAGACTTAGAGTCTATGGGATTATCTCATTGAGGCATAGGTAGAGGGATTATCAAATGGTGTCATGTGTCCTAGTAATGAAAGTTACATCAAAGGATCAATTGGTCTAAAGGCCTTGAAGGGTTCCAGTGTTTGAGACAATCCAATCTATTCAAAATGATCTATGCCCAAATGGTTTAAAATAATCTACATTTTTTAGAATATAGAAAACATATTTATGGAAAAAATATTCTCATCTCCACTTTAGTGGGTATAAGTCCAAATTATTCAAAATATCCCAATTTAATTGAAATGATCTATGCCCAAATGGTTTAAAATAGTCCAGCTTATTTAAAATATAAAAAATTTACTTTTGGAGATAATTTTCTCCTCTCCACTTTAGTTGGTATGAGTCTAAATGATTCAAAATAGCCCAATTTATTCAAAATGATCTATGCCAAAATGCTTTGAAATAGTCAAATTTATTTGGAATTAAAAAAAATTATTTTTGGAGAAAATTTTATCCACTCCACTTTAGTGGGTATAAGTCCATATTATTTGAAATATCCCAATTTATTTTAAATTATCTATGCCCAAATGGTTTAAAATAGTCCAATTTATTTGAAATATAGAAAAATTATTTTTGGAGTAAATTTTCTCCACTGCACTTTAGGGGTATAAGTCAAAATTATGTTAAATATCCCAATTCATTTGAAATGATCTATGCCCAAATGGTTTTAAATAGTCTAATATATTTGGAATATAAAAAATTTATTTTAGAGAAAATTTTATCCACTCCACTTTAATAGGTATAAGTACAAATTAGTCAAAATAGTCCTTCAAGATGTCTTGGGGTAAGGGAGATAACTAATCACAAGGTGAAAATCCAAGTATCTCTAAGTAAATTGGTTACTAACCTCAGATATATTTTCAGAAAGTAAAATAAACTAAAGATAAAACATAAAGATCACAAGGATAGGACCCATAGGGCATACAACCACTAAGATATATTCTATAAGCAGTCATGAGAGGACTTATACAACCTAAAATCATGTCCAACATGAGATACCTATCCCTTCCTCCATCATAAAGAATTTTACCCTTCATGACATCAAAAGTCTTGCATGTCAATCTTTACTCTCAAAGTAAGCAATTATATTTATAGATATAACTATCATGGAGGAATATCTCAACTCTAAACTCCCACACAAAAGGGTACGAAACATTATGGGATGATTCAAGCAAAACTATAGAGAATAAAATAAATAAAATAAGTAATATAAATGGAATTACACCTCTTGACACAATATTGAATCAAGAATCACATAAACGTCATTTAATCAATTAGAAAAATAGTCAAGTCAGAAAACATCTACGCAACAATCTAGGCCCTCCTTGGATCTTCTCTAAAAAATTTAAACCAATCAAAGCTCTCCATCTTTGGGATTTTTTCTATTTTTCCTTCTTATTTTTGGTTGGCCAAAAAATTCTTAAAATCTAAATTTCATAAAATAGAACCATTTTCCACCTTCCTCAAATGGGTGATCTCTCCTTCTTGTGACCCAATCAGAACATGGCATATGTCTATTCTTTCATTAGGTCAACCAACCTCTTATAATATCCATCACATTACTTCATAAATGAGTCATATTTTCTACCATAATGGTGCATGGAGGATCATACAAATTCCTATAGTTGATTTTAATATCAAGCCAACGATTCCAATTGGTTTAAGGCAACAATCATCAATGGATAGCCTAAAAGCTTCCATTAGAAAATGTAGACATTGTTTTAATTCATTTTATGCATTAAATGTGACAATAAAAAATGTATTTTGACCAACCCAACATGGATTACAACCACTACAACATACTAAGTTTTAAAGGAAAGGTCAAATGGTATAGGACATTCCACTTGAAATAGTTAAGGTTTAGTTAAGATATGGGTTAAATATAGGATCAAACATGATGTGATTATGTATAACATAGTCCTTGTTCCTTATTTTGAAATGATATGTTCTTACACACTTATTTCACCCATGAAATATTCTATCCTAATAATCAAAACTTGTAATTATAACATGTTATATCATTTACTCAAATGAATTTAATTAGCTTACCAAGCAATTCACAAGGTCATGAAGTGATATTATTATATCACCTTATTACATATGTAATATAAATTACATCCTAAGGTAATAATTTAATCATTACTACACCAACATTTAACATGTGCATAATCATCTTACCTTCAAAGTCAAGACTACCAAGGGAGTATAACCACTGGTTTAACATAGTCACATTATTTTCTCATGAGGGTCCTTACATCACATAGTTGAAATTAGAACTATATACTTCATAATTTAATTTTACTCTTCAATATTTGTGTTGTAATAAACTATTTTACATATTTATTACTTTAAGATTATAATTGGTCATCTTTTTCATACCTACAAATCCTTTCTTACTCCAGACATGTTGTTTACTAACCTATAAATCCTTACTATAACCACCCTCCTAACAACCAAATTTACAAATAAAAAATTTGAATATCATGATTATGATCCTTTTCTAGTTATACACACTAATCTTCCAAATTTCCATTATTCAAGAATTGGACTCGTTCATATGGAATAATTATTGAAACTTCAATATTTTAATGAATACTTGATACTAGACTTTCAAATGTAGTCGATTTTCCCACATCATTATATTATATTGATTTGGCTCTTTCATGTTAAAAATATTATGACATTACCATTAGAAATATTATATCTATAGATAATTTAATCATTTCAAATTTATATATAATGTTTCTCTTTGTACTTTCTTTATACTTCATGTGTATGATGAATATTTGAAAAATGAGTGAAGCGATTAGTTAACATTTTTTGATGAAAACAAAGATGATTATTTGAATATGATCACTCAAAATTGGATAAATCCACCAAGAATGGGAACATATAAACTTATTCATATCTAATTTCAATAAATATCTATTAGACATCATCACTCTTCTAGATAGGGTAATGGACTATGAAGACACTAAACAATTTTAGAACTAGATTTGCATGTCTATTACTATCATTGTCAGGACGAGAAACACATTGATTGGAGACATATAATTAGTCATAACTTACATGATCTACTCACCCATTTAGAGAATATTCAATGTTTTTTCATGAATTAATGATTATTCTATGCAATTGTAGCCATGAAATCATGGCTTGATTTCACATCTAAAGGAACATTCACTAATACAATTCAAATTTATGATTTTTGTGACTATATCACATGTGAGAGAAAAAAAAAACATTTTATAAGAGTTAATGATGCATTCACAATGGTGACAGTCCACACGTTAGAAGGTAATCTGGACATGGGAGTCTCTCTAAAAGTTACATATTTGGTTAGGAAATATGGAAACAATTTTATTTAATCACCTACATTAACTTATCTCAAAGCTTGGGGATTTAAGGGATCCCCTTTCATGCTATGAAAACATGTAAATGATAAGTTAATTATAATTGAATTATGTTGGTATTTAGTATCAATAAATAAAGTGTGAAAAGAAACAAAAATATATGGGATCCTATTGTCTTAGTTTTTGAATAAGGGTTAAAAAGTTAAAATAAAGTGAAAGCCAACATTGGTCAATAGTTTGTTTTCCATTTTTCTATAAAATATATTATTGTAAATTAAAGTTATGAAAAGGAGTTCAAATTTTTTGGTGAGTCTACTTCATTGCATTAAAGTTTATAAAAGTGATTTTACACTGTTAGATCTTGATAGGTGTGTTAACTCCACTTTTGGATCTTGGGTACCTCGCTTTCAACTGTAGTATAACCTGACAATATTGTTTACACCTCTAGTATAATTTGATACCCTTACATACATAACTAATGATTTCCAATATTATTTTTGACATCTATACTAGAACCTTCCATTCTTGAGTACATCCTTATTAGAGCTTGAGTACCCTACAAACACCACCTTTAGATCCTAACACACATATAAGCATGCTTTAAAATCATACAATTTTTTATATAAACTCCCTCTTTTTGGCCATTAGTGACATCTTTCCCTCTACATGAGCCAACCCATTTTTATATCTTTAATCTTGATCATTGTATCTCACCTCTCTACTATGTATTTTTAGTTCCTCCTCATGGATCTTGATTACTCTCACTACATCCTCAACTCATTTGCTTACCACCATCCATAATTCACCAATTTTGTGATCAATTTCAAAGGTTTTAGGGCTTGACAAAAGGTAATCTTCTTCAAAACCCATATTTTCCATTTTTTAGATAAAAATAATTGTTTTAAAATCTTTCCTTGATCATTTTTGTCTACAAATCATGTTTTCCAAATTTTCAAGGTCTTATGGGATTTAATTTTTTTTCTAAATATTTTCTCTCATGATCTTCCTCTACCTAGTATGGACCTTCATCAGATAATATATCCTTGAAATCACCTCCATTGGAACTTGAGACACATACTAATACATCCATTGAACCTTGAGGTATTTGATTACTATCTTGGTAGAACCTAGGGGGTTGTTGACACACCCATAAGAAGCTTATGGGGTTATTGACACCATCTTTGGAACCTGACCTTATTATAAATATTCATGTCAAACTTCCCTATATTTTGATTATTTTTCTACAAAGTAAGCTTTTTGATAATTTCTCAATATATATTCTTTGCTAGCTATAATACTATGTGGGTTTTATCTACTAGGAGGTGTGATTCTCTTAGATGTCAACATCTAAGACTCCAAATAAGATTCTACAAGGAGAAATGGAGTCAAAAAGATGTTGTAATTATTTCAAGGTGTTCTTCCTCTATTGATCATGTATTCAAATGTTAAAAAAATAACTAGCATTAATATAATACATATCAACATGAAATAGTTATTAAACAAAATTAATGGGGTTGTGAGACAAACTATGGCCAAATTATACATGATAGTGGATGAAAAAATGTAACTAATTTTCCAACCTCAGTGTAAATCTAGGAATTGGTCTTCACCATTATTGAGCATTATGACCCTGAGAGAAGATAAGTGTTAAATACCGAAGGAGAATATGTCATATGTTTAACTCTAGAACATATTGACAAGTTATTGTAATCTATATAATAATAATCTTATGTTAACTTGTCTCCTGATTTAGTTTAGCATTTCTAGGATGATAATGCTAATTTTTATGAAAAATGGGTGAACAAACAATGTCTCACAAAACCTAAACATTCAGAAACAAGGCCTCCAAAGAATATTTATAGGTTTGAATTAATGAACCAAGTGAATGAAATTATCACACTCTTACATAAGGTAATTGGAAGCTTGGCTTTAAGGTAATTTTTGAATGAGATGTATAGATACATATGGACCATTCATCATAAAAATAAATACATCAATTAGGGATAATTGATCAATGATTTAATCCATAAGCATCTAATTAAAGTTAAAACAACTTATAAATTCTACATGAATTTGTACCTAGTTTATGTAGTTACTGGGAGGGGATTTTATGGTGGATTGAATCAGGTAGAAAACATTAAAACTACAAAAATATATGAATTTTACCCCTATCTCACACCAAAATAAAGTGTTCATCATTTTTAGAGAGTAAAAGATGAATTCATTTAGTATGCTATTCAAATTTTTGAAAGAGAACCACATAACATGATAATATCTATGAAAGTAGTGACAAAAATTACTAGATGGGGAGCTTGGTTCATCTTGTGTCCAAATTTTTCTAATATAAAGGTTTGTGGATGTGAATTATCACTATAAATGATTCCTAAATATGTTGATCATGAATGACACCTAATCAAATTAGTAAGATCATTGATTTAAACTCACAATTTCCTATCTACTAAACATAAAGTTGGAGTAAAGTTTCCTATCACCATAAGTAGATACATATATTTATAATTGACTAAATCAAATTTAATTGAGGAAGAGATGATACCTATCTCTATAACTCCATTTGAAATAAGAGCTTCATTTGATAGAAGAGTTTTAATGACTCATGTCCTTGGGTATTTATATCAACATGTACCTCATTTTGAAGACTATTAATTTGCTTTTAATTATTATAAAGATGTGAGGATTATATATTTCTCATGAATTACAATAAAACATGTTGAATTTGAGATTTTAAAAATCCCAAATAAAACATTGGATGATGAGAATACATTGAATCTTAATTGATTATTAGGATTGAGTAGAGAAAGAAGGAATCAACCTCTCTTGTAAGTAAAACTCAAGGTATACTTGATAGTACACTATAATGGCTAAAATTCAAATGGGTCAATGTTCACCAAGCAATTTTCCCATCACCACCAACAACAAAAGTTGAACTAGGGAGATTTCACAAACAATATTAATTATAAGTTGGGACATCTCAAGCAACCAATTAAAGTGAAGAAATTATTGAGATAGAAAGATAGGCTAAAAATAAACTAGCTCAAAAACTACTTCATTTCTAGGCCTCCCAAGCTAAAACTCAAAAGGTTTGGAAATTAGACTTCTAATTCTCTAATTCTCTATGTTTTTAAAGATGTTCCTTTGGACATTTTGTTTAGTATCAAACATTGGTACAAAGCGTTACTCAACAATTTTTCACATCTAATTAGTCATCAACTAATTCTTGAATTGATTCTTGAACCTTCACCCAAGACCCTAGGTCCTTTTGTTGAAGATCAAAAATATGAGATTATATCAGAAGATATTAAATATTTATAAAATATCCTTCCTTCTCTAGATGTTCCCAAAATAATTGAGTCTATTCTATTGCAACAATCTTTCGTCAATGCTGAAATTCCTAATTGACATGATGAGGTAGTGAAGAAAATGAAAAATAATGTAGAACCACAAGATATTTATTTCAATGCAATATCTTCTCTACCCCCAAAAACAATCAAGAAACACAAAAATGTGACAAGAATAATCCAATAAAAAGGAGAAAGATATGCATAGGTAATTGTCCCCCCTATATAAATAGATAAAGATATTATTGATACTTCAGATTATCATATAAGAAAAATACATTTTATACATTTAGTAAAAGCCACAAGAGAAGAAAAGAAAGAAAATGTTAAAAATACTATTGGTATTTTATTTGAAGAAATGGATCATGATATTGTCACTAAATATTAGCTCAAAGAGAGAGTTTAGCAATTAATAATAGTATTTCATAAATTGATAAAGCTAATTGAATAATCTTATTCTCTAGTTATTTGTCAAACTCTAGATAATAAAATATTTAATATGGTAGAGGAAATCATAAGTATGGAAAGCTAAAAAAGGATTGGTTGAAAGATATTTTGCAACTTGGAGTCAGTTATATCCAAGATGTAATGGATCTATGTGTTCAAATCCAATCAAAATATGATGATGCTATAAAAGTAAAGGAAAAATATAATAAGTATAAAAATGGGAAGAATTGATTCCTAAGTTAAAATATTTTATAATGTTGATTCAGATGATCTTGTGTGGGTAACAGTCAATGAAAAATATAAAGTTATATATCTTAAAAAATTTATTAGAGCTGCAAGAATCAAGATTCATATTATCAGAGAATATATCAATAAATTATAGAATTCTAAATCCATGGGAGTATATGATATTCTCAAGATAATAGGAGGGATCCAAAAATTTCATTTCACAATACTGATGATGATAGTAAAGTAGTCTTTCTATATATTTTCATCAACTTGTTCAAGAAAAACATCAATGAAATTATAACTCTTAAATCTACATTCAAATCTAGGTCAATCTAAATATTGATCAAATACTAGTTAAACATGGATTACCTCAATGTAATAATAAAGAAACATCATTCAATAACTAAAAAAATGGTGTAACTACATTTTGATGTAGAGGTATATTTCACATATTTATATGGTCTTGATAATGAAAAGGTTCTTGAGTTCCTATAATGATTTGATAAGTATCCGAGTGAGAAGAAGCAACTACAAAAATAGAAATAAGAAACTCATATTATTCTCAATGAAGGAGAAGTAGATTTATGTGTCAAAACATTCTATCCTAAGTTTCTAACTTAAGATTTTCAAGTCATATAATATATTAGTGATTCTAACATTATATTTCATTCAATTGTATCAAGATATTTTTTCAAGTTTTGGGTTGTAAAATTTTTCTTTTAAACTCTTTCAAGTCATGTAAATTTTCTAACATGCTTTTTCAAGTTGTAAAAACCCCAAATCAATTTTGAAAGTTGTGAAAATTTGTCAATGCATTTTTACAAGTCTTCAAGTTATGTAAATTCACTAATGTATTTTTAAAAGTCTTTAAATATGCATAAAATGTGGTTATACTCTATAATCACCCAATTCAAGCTATAAATAGGAGTTAAGAATTCATTTTAAAGAGTCTTGATAGTTATAAACTTTTGAGAAAACTTTTTAAAGTGGAATTTATATTTTTAATCCATCGAAGATCAATACCAAGGAGATATTTTCAAACTTTATGTTCATATATTTCTTTTCAAATAATGTATATATCTAATATTTTCATGTATTTGAATCTTGGTTTCATAATGTTGTCACAATTGTTACAAATTATTCAAAAACCATGAGCATTTTAATTATAGTATTTCTTTCTAAATCTATATTAATTATTTCATTTGGTAGAAATATTAGTGTATTTAGAATGCAATTATTTAATTTTCAACAAAAAAATACAAAATGATTAGTATATATTATTAGTATTTATATGGTTATTTTTTTGTATGTTGTGCATTTTTACATACATTCATATGTATTTCCTATCCATTTAATGAAAGAGGTTTTCTATTAGAGATTATATACCAGAATTATTGAAATTTACAATAGGTTTTCGAGTTTGGCCAATTGGTTATGTTATCTTTTTCACCCTTCAAAAATATATTTATCCTTTAAATTTCCTAGTTACTATTCCCTTTTCTAACCTTTTCATAATTATAGGTTAAAAGTACTACCCTAATGAAACTAATTTTTGTTGTTGTAAATATTATACTTTGTTGCATGATTTTGTATTTCAATAAATTTGTCTCCTACTAATAGGAGAGGAATTTTATCTCATGATTGTTGATAATAAATGTTTATTTGTCTCCCAATAATTTTTTATGTCGATAATGTTTGGTACCCATTATGAAGCATGTTTTTGAAACATTCATTCAACCCACATTTTGAGATATTAGTACATACAAATTTGACATCAACCTAGGGACTAATATATCAAATTTAACTATATTTTGAATATTCTACATGGTTAGATATTATTTATCATAATAAATATCTTGCCTAGGACTTTGAAAAACATTTAGTAGATTGGTTCCAAATTATCCTATAAATCTTGAATCAAGAATTACAATGTGTAGAAAGATCATAAATAATTATCACATGTAGAGAATCCCATAGAATTCATTCCTTAGATTAGATTCAATAAATTCACATATAACCATTTCATCCCTTCAAAATCCTCATCAACCTAGTCTAAAATGGATAGATTTGGTAGAAGAAGATATTACTTCAAGTCTTCAACAACTATCCTAGGATAATAAAAGAAGTTTCAATCAATTCAACACTAGCATTACAATAATAGATAATAAATAAGATCATGTATCCATTATTTTAAGAAATAATAAAATTATTTGTATAAGACACGTAAGAATACAAGAATAAAGAGTAATTCATATAGCTACTTAGAGACTTTATATGTCCAAAATTTATTCTCATATCTATCTAGGCAATTTAGGAGCCATTTCTTCATCATAACTTTGATTGGTTGAGCCAAACTCAAGAAGATATTTCATCTGACTTGAGAGTGTTTGATTTGGATAATATAACTAGTTCAAGATATTTTTAAAGAGTCATTAAAGTTATAGAAGAAGAGGATAATGTAGTTTTATCACAAAGAGAAGAAGCACCAGATATATGAAGAATTTAAATAGGAAGACCAATACAAAAAAATACTTCAGTTTGGGAAAGCTCCTTTTTAACAATAAATCTTTCAAAACTGGTAGAGAAAATATTCACTAGAGCTAGTAAGTCCAAAGGTGAAACTAATCCTTTTTATCAACTGCATTAAGGCTCAAATTTCAAAATGAATATAAAATAAGTAAGTAAACTTAAGATATTAGTCATAACCCATTCAACTCCAAAAAAGGATAAATAATCTCGAGGAACAATTACAATTCAAACTCTCATTTTATTAGGAACTATTATCTTGTTACAAGCAATCTTACCAACAATGGCACAACCATGGGTTAATGTAATTGATATATTAGCTTTGGGATCATAACATTAATTCCCAATAGATTCACATAAAAACTTTTATAAATTAATAGGGTGTAGAAAGCAACATCTATATGAACACTTTATATGTGGAGTTTTAATAATTAAATATGAAGATATTGCAGTGAGATTATTTGCTGAAAATCTTTAAAATGGAGCTATATATTAGTTTTATCATCTTCCTCCAAGAGTAATAACATATTGGGATGATATAAAAAACAAGATTGAAAGTAGGTTCAAACAAAAAAATATGCACACGTATTATTGGCCCAACTCTCTCAGATGAAGAAATAAGCTTATGAGATAATGGGAGACCTCATATCTAAATATAACAAGCTACTACATAAAATTTTGCCAACTAACAAACCTACAAGTGAAAATAAAAAATGAATTTTCATCAATTTAAAATTTATATAAGTGAGGTATTAATTGATAAGGGAAAGAGTAGTTTATTTAAATGCATCCTAAACATTGGTGGTTAAAGTTGAAGATGATATGATAATGGCTAGAAAATTAAAAATATAGTGACAAGGAAAAATATAGAATATAAGTCAATATTCTATTGAAAAACTTTCATAAAAATTGTCCAATGACATAACAAATTTAAAAAAGTATTTCCCTCATAAAATTATAATTACTCATTATCAAGATATCACAAGTATTAATTATTTCCCTTTTCAAAGAAATCATTCTTGATTGCAAGTTTCTCAGCATAAAATTGCATTAGAAACTCCTCCATGGAAAAATATAAATCGACCTATGAATGCCATTTTATAAATAAAAGATATATTTTGGTATAAAGAGATTGAAGAAGAAAATGAAATAGAAAATATAGACCTTAAAGATTATGAAATTGAAGAACCTAGTGAAAACTCTATAAATGCATTCCTAGAATCCAATTCAGAAGAAGATGATTATGAGGAAAATTTTATAGACATGAATAATCAATATTTTTTGGTCTTCACAAGATCTTAAAATCATAAAAAACAACAAAATTATAATTATGAAGAATCTACAATAGTTATTTTTTTCATAGGAACACCACCTCCTATTCAAATGAAATAAAAACTACCAATACCTAAAATATGTTAGCCTTCTATTAATACTACTACTAGTTATCAAAAATATATTCTTCCTATCAACAATATTAGTATATCTTAAAATGTATAAGGTTCTTATATTTTTCCTAGTTTTGACATAATTAAACATATTGACAAGACTAAAATCCAAATATCACAACCCAAATATTTGACAACATTTATGGATCAACTAGATAGCCTTATAGGGTTTATCAAGGGGAAAATACCACTCAAAATAAATCTAATGCTAAAATAATTTTGGTCACCCCATATTATTATAATCTTGTAAATTCTATGGCCATAATGACTTCCAAATCAAATAAGGTTGATCCTTTCTACATCTCTTTATTCATTAAAGGATGTAAAGCTAGTAATTATATCATTAGCATAAGAGGCTTAGAAAATGGAATACATACTAGAGTTATTCATGCCATTGGTTTAAATTTTATGAAACCTTTTGGCCATTATTACTTAATGGAATCTAAACAAGTTCCACTGATTAGCCAAATAAAATATGCCCAAGTTTCCATCGCATCTTTCCCTTAGAAAAGGATAAAAATAAACATTCTAGTAGCTGACATCTTATCAAATTATGATATTTTCTTTGGAATATTTTTTTACAAATGACTTGGTGGTGAGATTCAATTAGATCTCTCACATGTAATGATTCCAATCAAAGTAGTCAAAAAACACCTCAAAATAGAATTGAAATAAAACTAAACTATATAATAAGTTGATGATCCTATAGATGATATATCGTATGAATATTAAAGTATAAACAACTATTTATTAATGTCAAAAAAATATATGGATATGCAAGAAGTCATAGAAACCGATTCCAATGACATCTGGACATTAGAATTTGATGGTAGTTATTCTTCAATAGGATTAGGTGCAGGAGTTATCTTGATATATCCAAGTAGAAAAACATTTATTTTTTATTACAAAGTATAGTTTGAATTCAAAAATAATATATCATAAATTTAATCACTCTTTTTAGGGTTATAGGTTGCATAAGAAATGGTAATCAAAAACTTGGAAGCCATGGGTGATGTATAACTAGCTTTAAAACAAATGAAATTTTAGTATTAATTAATGAAAAATAATTTGAAACATTACAGGAACAAATTTTGGGATAATATAGAAGCTTTTGAGGCTTTATCTATTCAATCTATCCCAAGAGAAGATAACTCTGAAATAGATGTACTTTTAGTATCAAATTCACTATTGATTCTAAATTCCAAAATTGATACATATATGTTTACAATTAAACTTGTATATCAGCCTAGTGTAATATATAATTTAACAAATCAACAAGTCTTCAATAGTTATCATTATATCATTTATTTTCACAAAAAAGTTGATATTTTTAAGAAATTATACTTTGAAGGTAGTGATTCATCATACATGGAATATTATTTGCAGACTTAGAAATAAGTTGTTATTGAAGAATAAGATCAAGAAGGGGTAATAAAAATAAAAATGATCATAATTACAAAATATTTAGTCTCATTATAATAAATCTTTGTTAAGAATGATATATTCATCAAAAAGAAGATTCAATTCTTTTTTATTCAACAGACTATGAAAAAGTGAATATTGGTTCTGAAGAGTAACCCAGGTTACTAAATATTTTAAATGTTGTTTACCAAAAGAAAAGAGAAGATTCACCAATTTAATCAAAAAAAAACATTGACATACTTTCATATTCATATGAAGACCTCAAGTTTTTTAATTTGAAAGAAATGTAACACACAGTTCCTCTAAAACTAGATGTCAATCCATTCAAAAAGAAATAGAGATAATATAATCTAAAAATAATGGGTGTAATTTTAGTGAAAATTAGAAAAATATTAAATGCATAAATGATTTTTTAATTCATCATTCAAATTAGATTGATAACATAGTTCTATTTCATAAAAGTAATGGATAAATTAGGATCTATGTATATTTATAGAATTTGAATCACAGTTTGCTAAAATACAAATATATATTACCTATTATAGATCAAGTTCTCCACACAATTACAGGTTGAAAAAATCTTTCAATTTTAGATGGGTTTTCAAGCTAAATCATATTGAATTTGATAGATAATATCAACATAAAAAAGTCTTTACAACACCATGGAGAACTTTCACTTATCAACAAATGTCATTTGGCTTGATAAATGCAAGTGCTAGATTTCACAGAGATATGGATCTTTAAATCAAATTATATAAATAAAAATTAATTATGGTATATCTAGATGATCTAATAGTGTTTTCAAATAAGAGATAATATCACTATGAACACCTTGAAAATTTATTTTGAAAATTTAGATTACATTATATTGCTCTCAATCATAAAAACTATGTTTTTTGAGAGATTGAAGGGAAACTTTTTGGGAATATTATTTCTAAAGGAGTTAAGATTTGTCCAGAGATAATTGAATCATTTCAAAATTTATCTTTACTAACCAATAAACTAGGTGTTCGTTCATTCTTTATAAAGGTGAATTTTCTATGAAGATTTGTTTCATATTTTGTAGAACTCACCAAACATATTGATAATATGATGAAAAGGAAACCCGCATTAAAATTTAATAATTATTTAAAAAAGGCATTTGAGAAAATAAAATATTATTTTACTTATACACCATCTCTGATTTGTATAGACTTAGAAAAGGAATTCATTATTTATTGTTATACCTCAAAAATACACTCTAAGCCATATTGGTCGATAAAAATGATGAAGGTATTGAATCTCCCATTGATTTCATGAGCTACAATTTCAAATATTATGAATTAATATATTATCAAGAATATAAACATGCATATGTAGTTATGAAATCTATTAATTATTTTATATATTATATTTTGCATTCATATTCCATGGTAATGGTCCCAAGTATAACTATCAAATCCATTTTGACTCAGTAAAAACTAGGATAAAAAAGAGGAAATTGGATGACCAAAGTTTAGGAGTATGATCTCAACATCAAACCCACAAAACTAATTCAAAGAAAAGGGTTTTGTCAGCTCATAGTAGAAAAGACAGATTCTCAGTGAATCTCTTCAATAGATCTTGTTGATCTAAACAAGAAAGATATTCCTTCTATTCTTTTTGTTGAATATACTAATTAATGGTTTATGGATATCACCTTATTTTTTACTTATGTATAATGCACATCTTATCTAGATACGAAACAATGAAAAACACTCAAATTGTAAGACAAAAATTATACCATTTGGGATGGAACATTATTAAAAAAGAGTATTGATGGATTTTTACTAAGATGTGTTGATATTAAACAATAAAATCACCTTTTACAATCCTTTCATTATCAAGCTTATAATAGACACTTTTCAACTACTATAACATTCTAAAAGATTCTAAGAGCTCATTATTAATGGCCTATAGTTTTTAAAGACTCATATGACTGGGTAAGGAAATTTAAATCATGTTAATAATTCATTAGAAGGACAAAACTTGTAGAACTCACTCTTAAATTAGTGGTGATTTAATAACCCTTTAAACAATGGTGTTTAGATTTTATAGGAGGTGTGAATCCCCATTCAATTTCAACACATACTCATGTTCTTAAACTACTAATTATTTTACCAAATGGGTAGAGGCTATTCCTATTAGACAAAAGACTTCAAAAGGAATTTATAATTTTATCATAGAAAATATCTTGGTGAGATATGATGTCCCACAAAATAAATTAAAATATAATAATTAATTTTATTTTTTTTTTAGAAATTATTGAGTTATATTATGGTTATGGAATTTCATTGTCTCATTCTCCATATTATAATCCTCATGAAAATGGGCAAATTGAGTCAATTACCAAGAAACTAGTCACTATCATTCATATGTTAGTTGATGAGAATAAAATAAACTAACATAGAAGTATTAAAATGCATTGTGAGAAGATCATATAACACCTAGTAAATAAATAGGTATATCTCCATTCTAATTACATTGTGGGATTGATGTAGTAATTTTGATAACACTTGAATTTCCTGCACTTTAGTTAGCTGTAGTAGTTGATAATCAAAATTTTGAAAGTTTATTAAACAAAAGGATTTTATGTTTGAATAAATTTGAAAAAGGTATATCTTGAGATATTGATATAATTTATAAAAATCAAGCTCAAGTTCATGTTATTTTTACAAGAAAGTAAAAAAAGGGAAACTTTTTAGTGGAAGATTTTGTTCTTATATGGGATAAACGTAGAGAACGAAAAAGAAATCATGGTAATTTTGACTCAATATGGATGGGTCCCTTCAATATCAAGAATTTATATGAAGATAATGCTTTCTACTTAGATTACCATGATGGAAAACATCTACCATTGACTTATAGTGGTAATATCTCAAACAATACTTCAAGTGAAAATAGGTAGTCCCATTCATGTAAATATGTACATATGTTTTTGGCTGGTCTCCTTTTTCCATATCCTATTTTTATTGTGTGTTATTATTTAACAAATACAATAGCTTGTCTATTGTTCCTCCCCTTTTTGTGTATTATTATATTTTGTTGAGTCTCATATACCTTTTTCAAGGCAAAATGAGATACGCATATTCATTCTTATCATGTTTAAAGATCAAGAGTTTTTTCAATTTTTAGAGTTAATAGAATTTCATCAACTCCTTCAAGTGAATCACCAATGATATGGGCCGTCAAGCTTTAGCCTGATAACACATGTTCATTCCTCATAAAATTTAGATCAATAAATTGGATGTCAGTTGTTTGGATAAGAATTAGTAAAATCTATAGCATGGATCTAGATTGATAACATGTGTTCACTTTTCACAGGATTGATATTGTCAAACTAACTATCAATTGGTTGGATAGGATGTGTAAATATGAAGCAATATCACAACCCTAAATAATTTTCAATAAAAATATTTAAATGACTCAACAACCTAATTAAAGCATGTTAGTTAGCAAAAATAGAGTCTCAAATTATTCTCTCATTCCTTACAGTTCAAGTTCCCGAATTAAAGCCAACTATTTTCTTAGTTTCTAAAAAATGGTCAAAAATTTAATAAATATGAAAGTCAAAATTAGTGAATAGTCTATTTTCTATTTTTTAATAAAATTTATCATCATAAAGTCAAGTTGTACAAAGGTCTTTAAAAAATTTACTAAGTTTGTTTCTTTGTGTTGAAATTTATAAAAGTGATTTTGTACCCCTATATATTGATAGGCATGTTAACACCACTTTTAGATCCCAAACACCCTAATTTCACCTCCATTAGAACTTCATATTAGTATTTTCACCTCTAATAGAATATCATACCATTTAAGACACAACTAGTGGATTTTCATATTATTTCTTACACCATAGCAAAAACCCTCAACACTTACTTCCATCCTCATCAAATCCTGGGTACCCTACAAACACCACCTTCATATCCCCCAACACACACACACACACACACACACACACACACACACACACACACACACACACACACACACACACACACACACACACACACACACACACACACACACACACACACACACACACACACACACACACACACACATGCATGCATGTATGCTTTAAAATCCTACATATTTGGTATAAACCCCCTCTTTTTATCCATTAATGGCATATTTCCCTCTGCTCATGTCAACCTATGTATATATATTTAATCTTTATCATTTTATCTCACCTTTATGTTGTGTATTTTTAGCTCATCCTCATGGATCTTGATTTCTATCACTATGTCCTCTAATCACTTGATGACATCTATAATCAACCAAGTCTATGATTAGTTTTAATAGTTTTAGGGCATGACTAGAGGTAAGATTTTTTAAAACCCATATTTACCATTCTACAAATAAAACTCATTATTTTAAAATATTTACCTGATATTTTTTTTCTGTAGATCATGTTTTCTAAACTTGCAAGGTATTGTTGTGATTTTTAATTATTATCTAGAAAAATGCATACCCTATATTTCTACATTTTCTCTCATAATATTCCTTTACCTAATTTGGACCTTCATCAAGTTTTAATCTCCTTGCATTCACCTCCATCAAAATTTGGGACACATATTAATGAATCCATTATAACTTGAGGTAGTTGATTGTAAAAGTCCCTAAGAAAATATTAGATGATGAGAATACATTGGATCCTAGTTTTCAAAAGTAAAATTTTGAATCTAAACTAATTCCCAAGATGTATTAGATCAATAAGAAATCAACCTCTCTTATAAGAAAAACATATAGTATTATTTATAGGACATTAAAATGGCTAAAAACTAGAGGGGTAAGTGTTGGTGAGGTAGGATTCCCACCACCACCAATAGAAGATGAACTAGGGATATATCACAAATAATAGCAATCAAAATTTGGGACATCTCAAGCAACCAATTAAAGTTAATACATTCCTGAGATAGAAATAAGTTGAAAAATAGGCTATCTCAATAACTAATTCAAGTTTTTAGCTTATCAAACTAAAAAAAAAAGGTTTAGAAATTACACTTCTTATTCTCCAATCATCTCTATTTATGAATATATTTCTCTTGAAAATTTTATTCAATCTCAAACATTAGTAAAATACACTAAATAATTTATCACATTTTATTCTTCATTATTACTAACATCCTTAGATCACGCTAATGATTCTTTATCTTTACATCATCAATTATATCTTGAAACGATTCATGAACCTTCACCAAGGACCCAAGGTTCTTTGATTGAAGAATAAAAATATGAGATAATATGATAAGATAACCAACCTTTATAAAATATCCTTCCTTCTCTTGATGTTCCCATAAAATTTGAGTTTGCTTAAATACAACAATCTCTAGTCAAAATTGAAATTAATAATTGGATTGATGAAGTAGTGAAGAACATATATAAGATTTTATAACCACATGTTATTTATTTTAGTGTAATACATTCTCTTCCCCCATGGATAATCAATAATACCAAAACAAAGACAAGAATAATCCAAGAAAAGGGAGAAAGATATACAAAAGTAGTTGTTCCCCCTATATAAAAATATAAGGATAGTGTTTATACTTAAGATTACCACAAAATAAAATACATTTGGTAAAATCTACAAGAGAAGGAATGAAATAAGATGTTCAAATTGTTACTAGTACTTCTATTGAAAAATGTATCATGATAAAGTGACTAAAGATTAACTCAAAGAGAAAGATGAGAAATTTTAAAAATTAGTTCAGAATTTGATAACTAAAATTAAATATTATTCTTTAGTTTTTCATCAAATTTTATATATTCAAACATTGAATGTGGTAGAGGGAATTGGAACTATGGAAAAGGAAACAAAGGATTGGCCAGAGGAAATTTTCAACTTGCAGTCAGTTCTATCCAAGTTATAATGGATCTATGTTTTGAAATCCAATATAAATATGATGATTCAACAAAATCAAATGAAATATATAATAAGGAAGTATAGAAATAGGAAGAATTGCTTCGTGACTTAAAATAATTTTCTAATTCTGATTTAGATGATCTTGTGTAGGCAAAAGTCATAAAAATAGATGAAGTTGTATATTTTACTAAATTTATTGGAGTTACAAGGTTTAGGATTTGTATTATCAGAGAAGTTATCAAGAAATTATACAATTATAAATCCATGGGAGAATATTTTATGAGATAACAGGAGGTCTCCAGACATTGCATTTCACAATCACTGATGATGATAGTAAAGTAGCCTCTCAATATATTATCATCAACTAGTTTAATAAAAAAATCAAGAAAAATCTAAATCTTAAATCTTCATTCAATTTTGGATCAATTTAGAGATTTTAATTAAATATTAGTTCATTTTGGATGATCTTAATGTAATAGTAAAGGAACATCATATAATACTTTAAAAAATGGTGGAAGTGCATTGTGATCAGAGGTAACTTTCACATATTTAGATGGTCTTGACAAAAAAAATGTTCTTGATATCCTATAAAGAATTGATAAGTAACATAGTGAGTAGAATAAGCTATAAAAATAGAAAGAATAAACTCATATTGTTCTTAGTGAAGGAGAAGTAGATTGATGTGTCAAAAAAAATTGCCTAAGTTTATAACTTAAGATTTTCATGTCATATAATACATTAGTGATTTCCAAATTATTTTTCATGTAATTGTATCAATATATTTTTTCAAGTTTTGTGTTATGAAAATTTTATTTTGCACTCTTTCAAGTCACATTGATTTGCTAACATGATTTTACAAGTTATAAAAACATCAAAGACATTTTGAAACTTGTGAAAAATTCTCAACACATTTTTAAAAGCCTTCAAGTTGTAAAATTACATGAATGTAATTTTAAAAGTCTCTAAATATGTAAAAAAATAAATTATACTCTATAACCACCCAATTCAATCTATAAATAGGAGTTAATAATTCATTTGTAGGGGTCTTCATAGTTTTAAACTTCTAATAAAACTTTTGAAACTGGTAGTTATAGTTGTAATCCATAAAATATCAATACAAAGGAGATTTATGAAAAATTTACATATAAATAGTTCTATGTAGATAATGTATGTATGTACTATTTTCATGTTTTTGAATATTTTTTTTTAGAATGTTTTCATAGTTTTTACAAACTACTCAGAAACCATGAGAATTTCATTATAGTATTTCTTTGTGAACATATGTTTGTTATTTTCATCTTGGATAAATCTCTATGGAGTTATAAAACAATTATTTAATTTTCAAGAAAGAAATACATAATGATTAGTATCTATTGTTAGTAGTTATATGGTTGTTCTAGTGCACATTGTGCATTTCTACAAAAGTATATATGTCTTTATTATCCATTAAATGAGAGAGGTTTCCATTAGAGAGTATATACCAAAATTCTTGACATTTACAATAGGTTTTTAAATTTGGCCAATTGGTTATGTTATCTTTATCACCATTCATAAATATATTTCTCCTTTAAATCTCTTAGTCAATATTCCTTTGTCTATCCTTTTCATACTTATAGGTTAAAATTACAACCCTAATGAAAATCATTTATGTTGTTGTAAATATTCTACTTTATTGCATCATTTTGTATTTCAATAAAGTTATATTTACGTACTAATAGGAGATGGTCTTTATCCCCTAAATATTGATGAGAAATATCTATTTGTCCCTCGACAAATTATCGTGCCAATATATCCCATTCATATTTAGCCTTGACTACTATATTTTCAAGTCAGTTATGGATGTCCTAAATATTTATAAATCAATTTATAAAATGTCAATATATTTTTATTTAAAAAGGCTAATATTTGATAGTAAATATTATGTTAATAAAATAATTTGAAACTTGGGACTCAATATCATCATCAAATAGAATATGAAGAATATTGGGAAGACTATGAAGATGAATTTTAGGTTAGTAAAATGTATTGTATGAAAATGAATTTGGAAAAAATAAGGGATTTTATACTTTAATTGGTCTCAAAAGTAATGATTAATGATGGAAGTAATATGATTTATCCATTCTTCACAAACACCATTTAGTTTCTTGATCTACCTTATTTTAATTGGTCTATAAAGGAGATAATTAATTTAAGAGAATGTACCAAATTTTTCATGCATAGATCATGGGATTTGTTAAATAATAGAATTGTATAACAAACAACTAAAAATACCTCTATAAAAGGTGAATCCTCAAATAAGAATAATCTAAAGGTCATATTTTATTACCTCACCCATGTACGCAAGTATACTAAAAAATCCCTACAAAATTCAATATCCAAGGAAGAGTTTATGATGAAGATTCTTCTAAATATCAAGGATTGAAGATAACTTTTAATGGTGATGGGAAAACAAGGTATAATTTTAAAATAAATAAATGTAATATTTTTATAGCATAAGTCAATATTAAAATCATAGCTCAAAATGTTCATCCAATAGGTTTTTATAATACTAATTCATTACATTAAGTTGTTTATCCATTGGTTTTAAGTTTTTATGTTGTTGAAAATTTCTTAAAACCTCCTACACAAAATAAATCTGAAATAACCTCTAAGTTTATAGTTGATTCTTTTGGAGCTAGATATGTAGAAGTGGTAATGCTAATATAAGATAATAATGAAGATGAAATGACTCTTTTTCACTACACTATGACTTGGGTTGATCTCAATAAGTCAACAATTGAAAGAGATATTAATATGGTAGAAGTATTTGTTATATATATCCTAAAAATAACAAAACAAAATAAAAAAACTCAAGAATGGCTTGAGGCCCAATTTCACACTCTTTATAACTACATAAAGGTTATTATTGAATAACGTGATAAACTAATAGCTCTAATAATTTGAAAATAATTATCTTAAAAAAATAATAAAAATATAAATTAAGAGGTTATTGGAAAGCATATAAAACGTAAGAGTTGTGGTAATGTGATTGGGGGCTAGGTTGAGAAAGTTTGAGTAGATGATCTCATGTTTATTTAAGAAAAATGGAAAATATATTTTTTGATTTAAGGTGATAAAAAATACATCACTTAAGAAATTGATTTTTTTTAAATAGAAGTAGAAATGTGGAACACCATGATTAAGGACATACAAAATATGGTTCTCATTTATGATAATATTCTATTTTCATAACACATTTTCAGCACTGATGAGTGAATTATTTATAAGTTATGGGTGAAAAATGTTAAATGAAAACTAACAGTGTTATAAGAAGCTAAGATATATCTAAAAGACTATAATAAAATATGTTATTATCTCATAAGAGATATTTAATTTGATATATTAGTCATCCATTGTGATGTATTCAAATAAAAAGATCAAAAACTATTATCAACTTTAGAAATAAAGGAATAATTTCATAAGATGGTAAAAGAATAAATTTTAAATATTGAAAATTTAAATCTCAGCACAATGGATAAATAGATTGATATCTATATTAGCCTCTTGGAAAATAATTAAAATCAACCAAATATTTTTAATAAAGATGTATAAATTAATAAGGTTCTAAGGGGATGGTTGATAAGGATCAATAACATCAGGATCTCTAAGCATAGGGATAAATCATTTGTGGTGCAAAAAATAAAGGGCTTATATATTGAAAAGCTTACAAGATAAATAATAACCAAGGTCAAATATAGACAAACATTTTTTTGATACACCTAAATGCATCAGTAGGTTCATATAGTGTTTATTAAACATTTATCATTTTTGTATCTAAAGAATCCATTGCATGAGTTTTTGGTTGTGATCCTCTTAATATTTTTGGTGGAGTAGAAGCCAAGATAAATGACTATTTCACAAAAATTAACATGTAAATGGTTGTTAGAAACAACCCTGGTCCTAAATCTTTATGAAGATGAAAGTGATTTGAACTAATTATAATGAATGATGCCCAAAACCTAAAGTATATACCCTAAATTAACATGGATATTTACAATTACAACCTAAAATAGAGTGAATTGGTATAAAATAAGAAAAAGGAAGGGTAAAGTAGAAAAAATGTGTTTTTGATCTTTAACCTAGACATTATGACAAAATTTAGATTCCATCTAGACATGAATTTAACCAATGTGAAACATGAAGTAGCATAAGATCAAATCCTACCACACATTAGGAAAACATATAAGGAAATTATGAAAAGATGAAAATAACAACAAGATTTACCTTAAGAATTTTATCCCTATAGGCAAATAGCATTAGCCCAAATGCAAGAAGAGAAAAGAGAGTGAAGTAAACCTAAGAAATTTTAACTAATATAGAATTAACACAAATTAGAAACTCTTAATTTAAATATGCACATATAGGATCCATAAAAACAATTAAAATTTGAATATCAAACTAGATAACTAAGGAATCAACCATGATAGTAAACACATAGATAAGTATTGGACAAACTTTGTAGAATTCCTTACTTATACTACTTACTTCAAGTTTAGAAAGTAATTTTGGTTCTAAGAACTCTCACATTTTTCAATGGTCATTCCTTGTCAACTTGAAATTAGACAAGTGTTATAGGTAGGTATCTCTTTACCAATGTTAATATCACTCTTGACCTTAACATAATTGTGCATTGAATGTTGCCCATGCCTTTACATAATAGAATATTATTTTGAAAAGAATACATTACGTCAACTTAACTACCTTTGAGATACTTCTATAATATTTTATCTCTACTACATGATATTCATTCTTCTCGTTCATTTTCAAGTCCACCAGATCTTACAATCCAATGTGTCATTTCTATGTGGCAATTCCCATGCTGAGATGTTCATTTGATCTTAAAATGTGACCTTTATTACCTTTGAACACACGTCCTTACCTTGTGTAATCTTGTAGCTTGGTTAAATTCACTATATTCATTTTCATTGGAGTCCTTAGCCCTAAACTTTACCATGAACCATTGATATATTCTTAAAGCTCCCAAAAATTTGCCTCTTGGTAGATTTTCATTTGTTTTGGGTCCTTTAAAAATTCCACCATGCTTTGTACCATTGATCAATATCTGAGAGGTCAAACACTATTGGTATATATTTTTTCTAGTTACTATGATTGTGACACATTTCATCACCATATACATTTTGGGCTCATTGATTAGTCTCCTCCATATTTCACCATTGATTAGGATGTGTAAGCCTTTATGCACACCATTAATCTTCAAGATAGTGTTTGAGCTTTAACCTTGAGATGTGGTCATGACACTTATCACAACCATGTTTTCTCATAGGATTATTGACTTATTGACTTGGGGAAAGGCCCATAGACTATTGATTTATCATTTGGACATCTGAGATGATGCCACTTATCATTCTCAGATGCCTCTATAGGTTTTTTGACATGTTGACTCTACCTCATGCCGTTATATCTTTGGTCTACCTACCAAGATGATGAAACTTGGTGGTTTAGAGTTAGTTTATTTGACATTTCAAACCCTTGATGTCCATTAGATCTTCAATGATCGAGTTAATGTATACTATTGATCAAATGTTTGACTTATTAACTTTTGATCTCTACCCATGGGTCATTGATCTCCTTTTTGAATCCCAAATATCTTTCCACCTATTTCCTTTAGTTTTGTTCATGGTTTCAAGAATAAAATAAAAGACATAAGTGTTTGGAGACTATAAATAACTTAGTAAATATGATTAGGACTTAAGGATAAAAATTTAGATTAATCTTAAAATATAATAAAAGAGTCCTCATGAACCATAAGATAGAAAAGGACTTAGCATAAATATTATAGACTAAGATCTGAGTTCTATTAATAAATATGACTAATATTTTGGATAAGGTGTAAACTAAATCTTTAATAAATTGATTCTCACATAAAAGGTTCTTGCATTAATTTCAATCTTATTTCAAAAAGACCTAGGATAACACATTTAGACTAAAGTTTTATAACATGATTTAGATATAGATTCAATTAGACAATTAAGGGCCAAAAATAATAATCAAAGGGTAAATTAATCATTAAATCAAAAAATCCTCAACAATGTTTATCCAAAAGGGACTCCATTAAACCTACAACATGAAACACAGAGATCCAATGTTAAAAGAATTAAACAATATCAAACTAGAATCATGTGTAAATATTCCAATCTAAATAGGGTGTGGTTGACCTTCAAATAAGGATAATCTTAAAAACACTCTACTACTACTCTAATTAAATGAATTTTCAATTTAAAAGCACAAATTTTCATAATTTGAAACAAAGGTCCCCATTTTCAGGAATGGAGGGATGTTGACCTCAACAAATGGAAACTTCTAGGGGAACATAAAAATATATTAGAATTTAGAGATTCTAGTTTAGACTAGTAACTAGGCTACTTATAACACATGACTAGATACCATAGTTAAGATCAATTCATGATTAAAAATAGTCTTACTCATGAAAGATTGGGATCAAATATCAAAAATCAGCCATGGTATGTGTGTGTTTTGATTCTGCTTACTATTTGCCATTGGATTTAGGGAACAACTTATAGATTCATGACCTTGACCATTAACACTAACTTATAACATATTTATATGTTCATTAATGACCATGCTTTATACAAGAAAGGCTCAGGAATTGATCTACTACTAGCCAGGCATCCATTTCCCTAATAGAGATACCTTTAGATCCACTCATGACCTTGCTTCACTACCATCTAGGCATCCATAGCCTTGATAGAGATTATGAGAATCACATTTTCTTAGAAAGCCTTTTGAATTTTGTAATAAGTTCTTATTTTTTAAGTCATTTTGATTTTCTAGTAAAGGTTGGGAACTAGATTAGCCATGTCTTTGTATTTGGTTAAGTGTTTGATCTTTAGACAATCATCCTTGGTTTCAAAATTTGTACTAGGTAATAATATTTATGAAGTGAAAATGTGACTATGTTTCAATAATTCAAACTTTCACCCAACATGTGCAATCCGTATTAGAATAAATCTTAGATTAAAACAAGGATTAAAATATCAATGAACAATTAACCTATCAATTAGTCTTTTCTAGTTTCTCTAAACTATAAAATCAAGCTCACATTTAAACAATCCATAATCAACCAATGTTGGGAAGTCATACCTACATTTTTTAACTATGAAGTTCTTGAGAAATTAGGTGAAGTTTGCATTGAGGGATGTCCAAAAGGACTTATTTAGAAGCAAGGAACAAAGTAAATAAATAAAACACACCAAACACAAAGAAAAATCAACAACAAGAAAATAAATATTTATAAGTACTATAAATAAATAAGGGATAAGAAAAGAAACTAATTTAAAACCCACCTAAACTAACTCCACAAAGAATATACATCCAAGATCAAATGGAAAGTTATTTAAACTACTACAAAACCTTGAAACATGATTACTTTCATTCAATGGCCTCTTCTTGTGGATATGATCAGTTTTGTGTTCATGCCTTTCATGTGATGTATCTTGATTTTATAGAGGTCAACATACCCCCATTTTTCAACAATGGGGATCCTCATGTCAAATTGTGCTTATTTGTACCTTGAAATTAAAAATCCACTTGATTAGAGTGTCACTATCATGTTTACACATTACTTTTATTTGAATATCATCCACACCATGGTCTAGCTAATTTATTTATTCATGGTTTTGATTTAATATTATCTAAGGTCCTCGCATTAAATATCTATGTTTCAAGCTATAGGTTTAATATATTTCATTTGGGAATGAACATGCTTAGGGTTTCATGTTTTAATGTTAAATTGATCTTTTACTAACCTTGGTTCATAACTAATTAATTAAATTCATATTTTGAAACCCTAGCCTAATGTTTTATATGGACCTTTTAATTCAAATTTAAAGTTGGTAAGACTTTCTATTTAATTTTAAGAGAGAACAAGTTAAATTCCATGGACTTAGTTTAATTTTTATCCTACAGGTTGGTCATGTTTTTAAATACAACCAAACCTTAGGCTAAAAAATCATGCTTACTCCATTTTTATATCTCATTATCCATGATCCTTTTTATTTTATCATGGTCCAAATAATAATTCAAGGTCACTTTTATTACTTACCCTAAGGCCTTATCCCAAAGTCCCAACATATTTACCTATACAATGAAACCTTAGGTTAAGACCTTATGCTAATTCATATTCCATAGTGTCCTTTAAATGTTTAGCCTAGCTTAAAAATCCAAGATTAAAATACTTATGCTTGGTCCCTTCAATTATTCATGAGGTCCTTTGGTTCTATGTTTATAACCTTGGTCCAAATTCTTCATGCCTAGGTCCTTTTAAATTCATGGGATACCATATATTATGTTTAAAACTTAGCTTAATATTTTTATCCTAAGTCTTGAGCTTAACTTTCATTCTTCTGCATAAGATCACTAGGCTATGTTTAAGTGGAGGACCAAGATCAAATAGAGTGAGAATGATGATGAAAAGCCATGGTCTTAGTTTAAACATCAATCACCTTTTAGAGATCAATGGTACACATTCAATAATATATATCTTGATCAAATGGAGCAATATCAATGCAAAATTTTCAATGAAGCTTCAAGCTCCTATGGGACTGTGAAGTGGCATAACCTTGGATGACCTATTTAAAGAACTAAAGCACTAAGTAGTTAATGCATGACACACACAAAGTGCTGAATGAACTAGAAAATGATAAGTGGTAGGCTTAGTAGATAGTCCCCATAATATTTTTAAAATTTATGGTCACATGATCATCAAATATTTTCCCATAGACATCAAATGATGGTCGCATGGAAATCAATTTTAACATAGTAAATGGTCCCCTAGACATGTTTAAAATTGATATTCATGAGACCATCAAAGATGTTCCCATGAATGTCAAATGATGATCACATGAACATCAATTTTAACATAGTAAATGATCACCTAGATGTGTCTAAAATTGATGGTCACGTGATCATCAAAGATGTTCTGATAGATGTCAAATGATGACTATATAGATGCTAATTTTAGCATAGATGATTGGATATAATTTTTAAAAGGCAATGGTAATATTTTAGATAGTGATTAATATAATGACACAGGGATGTGATATAAATGCCACATCAAATCCATGTGAGTGAAATAGGCCAAATTAGAGACCTTTTAGACTTGGTAATGCAAATGACAGCTTGAATTTCCATCTATGTAAAGTAGTCGAGCTATTGTATATTGGTGAGTAGTTTAAAAAGGTTTTACATCTTGAAGATGGAACCATGCTTGATTTAAACAACATAAATAAACAATGAGGACCCTACATTAATAACTTGAAACTTCAATAGTATAAGGGTCCTAAGGTTAGGTGAAATTTTGTATTCAACATTGTATAATATTTTAAATTAGGATATTATTTTATATAAACATGTGCAATTTGTAATATCACATTATCCATGGGTTAGTTCATTAGAAAAGATCATTTTTTCTAGAATGTAACAAAAATTACACCTATCTTATACACTTGTACAAATGTAACAGGATTAGCACTAACCAACATTATTCGTCACATCTATTTAATGAATTATGGTCAATTTTAAAAGGAGAAGGGAGTTTTAAAAACTAAAATTACATTATAAACTAGGAGCAATTAGTATAACAAATTATTCAGAGACTTTCCTGTATTTGCTTATGTTCATTATTATTATGGCTTCTCTCTCACTTACTTGTTATGATTTCCAAATTTGACTGGTTCTTGTAAATTCTTGGTGTGTACATTTTGAATGTAGAATTATTAACTTATGTCAATGCTAGGTTAATTGAAGGTTCTCTAGTTTGATTTGTTTTATTTTCCTTACTTTTTTAGATGTGCATCATCTATATGATTATAGGGGTAAATCTTTAAAGTAAACTTGGTTCTTATTTGCATCATGTCTCACATTCCTTAGGATTTTTCCTAATATGTGGTAATATTTGGGCTTAATTTGTTTCATATCACACATTAGTTTTAATGCATTCCTAGATGAAATTTGAACTTTGTCATGATGCTTGGAATGGAGATTAGTAACATTCATTTCTACCCTACCCTTTTGCTTCTTTTTTAACTAGATCACCTTAGTTTAATGGTCATAGTAAATATCCATCTTAGATTAACTCTCAATCATAATTCATCATCCTTAGATTAGCATTATGCATATTTTACATAGATCTACTATTTGGCCATGGTGGCTCGCAACCACCACTTAATATAAATATTTTGAAATAGTCACTTGTTTTACCTCTATTCTACCAATAGATAATAGGATTATCACAACCTAAAACTCATGCATTGGATTCTTAGGAATTCAAAAATGATAAGTGTTATTTAAATAATTTAGGCACCTGTTGTACATGTTTATTCATCAATAGGAGATTCACTAGCACTAGAAGGAGGTCCACTTAATAAATATTTATGAATTTGTAGAATCTTTGCTAATTTTAGTATATTTTGATCAAAGATCATTTCATTCTTTGCATAATTACGCTTCTTTTAGCATAATTATGTAAAGGTTGGTGATATTCATAGTTTTAGACCAGTCTTTGTGCTTATTTAGACAAAGATTGACATTCTTTGAAGACATATGTTAAGTTATGGTAAAGACAACTTTAGATATGTGAATCCAATCAGTTTGAGGTTAGTGATGGTAATTTTGTTTAAATATTGATAGATACTTTTTAAATTTAAGTTTATTTGAACTTAAACATGTAAAAATTAATCATACTTACATATTTGGATACATCTTTGAGAAAATTTAGTTAAAATATGGCTATCCTTTGTTATTCTTTATATTAATCTTTTCAAAATTTACTTAATGTGCAATTCTAGTCATTGTTCTTTGTAAAGATTGGTTTGACACATCATATTTCAAACAAGATTAAAAAGTCTTAATTTATAATTGCTAAAATTGAGATAGAGGTGAGCAAAAATCCTCAAGCTCCTAATATAATTAATTATTTCAGGATACTCATGTGTTAAAGGTATGGCCTGGCTAGATAGTAATTCAATCAGCATGCCAAGTATAGTGTATGATTTTCCTAAAAACATTGAAATAAATTTAACCACTTATAGTCCTAATGTTATCACTATTTAAGAGCATATTAAGTCATTCAATGCTTATTTGATATTGTTAAATGTATTCCATGAAGATGTAGCATGTAGATTGTTTCCCTTTACTTTCAAAGATGGTGCATGTGAATGGTTCTTAACCTTTTCAAAGAGTACATTACTAGTTAGGATGACTTTAACAATGTCTTCTTTGATTAATTTGGAAAAATTATTAGTCCTTGTATGCTATATCAATTGGTCATGACAATTAAAAGGGATGTTAATGAAACCATCAGAGCCTTTAACATTTGGTTCCAAAAAATGTTTAGCAGAACCATAACCCCTTATAGACCCAATGAGGGTTTAGCCTTATAAATTTATAAGAATTTTATATATCCCATAACTTATATATTCATAAAAAGGTCTATTCCAATCATAAAAACATTGACCTAAGCCTACTCTGAAGATGTGATCATTAATGACCAAATGCAACCTCAGGGTTAGATGGTGTATTCCATGCCTAATGTCAATTCAAATTGGACCATCTAGAATTATATTCCTAGTATACCTACTTTAACACAAATTTAGAACCATTTTCCTTTCAGTCATGCACATCTTGGCCAAAACCTAGAGTTCATGAATAACACTACAAGTGGATCCCATCCACAAAACAATAGAACTTTAGTGCCCACTACTAGTAATAATGCTCCAATTCATGAGCTTGACACACCTAAAAATTCAAATAGCTTGATATTAGAAATGGTCCAAAATTTGAGCACTAACTTTCTTCAATTGTAAATATAATTAAAAAATTCTTACGAATGATCTAATAAAAACTATGGTTCTCAAGGGTTCAATAAGCCTCCAAACAGGTTTCATAATAACACCAATAATGGATCATCTAAAAGTCTATAAATAAGTTTTTGTGATATTATTTTAGTTGATCATTACAATACTTTTAAAACCTCTAAAATTGTGCCTAATCAAGAATTTATTGCAGGGACATATGGCTTTATAGGAACATCTCAATGTTTCATACAAGCCTTTGATTTTCCATTATAAAATGAAGATGAAGATGAGTCAATTGAAGAAGTTGCATTTGAGATGACTTGTATTTGTGAATATGTAAAAGAGATTTAAATTGAAGACAAATAAGACATGATCTCTAGGAAATCTATAGATGAAAAAAAGTTGTTAGAAATGAATATGGGTCAAGTTAAAGATGATTTTTCTTTAAAAGGTACCTAGAAAGACAACCCATGTATATTTATTTATAAAATGGAAAACACCCCTAAAGAATATGATCATTAGTAGAGGTCATACAATGATTTATTAAATGGAATTAAAGAGATAGAGATGGTGATGATAGGATAAAACAACACATTAAGGCTTCATATGAGGATTTCACTAATGACCTAGAGTTTCCAGAAGATGATATTAGTTTGGAAGTCTTAAACCAAGATAAGTTTGAGCCTAATTGGATAGAAGAGATGCCTTTCTCCACCAAAGATGAAGATGAAGTGGGTAAAATAGATCAAGAATTCTCATAAGACTTCATCAAAAGTTCAAAAGTATGGGACCAACATGTTTCTAATGATGAGATTCTAGATGAACTCCATTTAATTTATCAAGATGAAGAAGACTTTTGGGATGGCTTGGAAGATTTTTATACAAAGATTGGTAGTCCATGTTTACCTTAGAAATAACCTAATGAAGATCTTAGTCTAAAGATGTTAGCTGAGCTACCATTACAGAGTTAAGATGATATAAGCCATTATCAATCTATTAATGAAGTAGAAATAGCAATTCTAATAGAAAGTATAAGAATTTTGGAAGAGGATGATTGGGTCTTAGATTCATATATTCATTCCATACATCTGAGAATGTTGATAGGAGACCAATACACATCACCTAGAAGACACAAGCATAAAAGTGCTCATATCTATAGAAGAGGCCATTGAATGGAAGTAATCATGGTTTAAGTTTTTGTAGTAGATTAAATAATTCCCCATTTGATCTTGGAGGTAGGTTCTTTATGTTGTTATTATAGGGCTTAGTTTAGTTTCTTTTCTACTCTTTGTGTCTTACTTTTTCCCTTATTATCACTTATTTGTATATAATGCCTATTTATATTTGTTAGTTTTCTCTTACTTTGTTCCTTGCTTTTAAATAAGTCCTTTGGATAGCCCTCATCTCAAGTTTCATCTAATAGCTCAAGAGATTCATAGTTTAGAATTGAAAGTATTCCTTCTCAACATTGGTTGATCATGGATCATTTAAATATGAGCTTGATGTTGTAGTTTAGATAAGCTAGCAAAGACTGATAGATGAGTAAATTATTCCTTGAGATTTTAAACATTGTTCTAATCTAAGCTTGGTTTCAATAAGGATTGAACATATAGGATTACTATTAGGATATTGTCATACAATCACTAAAAAAAACATTAATTACCTAGGAAAAAGTTGTAGCCAAGAATGATTATTTGAAAATCAAACACTTGACCAAATCCATAAACCTAGCTAACCTAGTTCCCAACCTTTTGCTTGAAGGCCAAAATGATCTAAAAAATATAAAAATAAGATCTTATTGAAAAATCAAAAGCTTTTCATGTAGAAGTGATTTTGGTAATCTCCACCAGGGCTATGGATGATTGGATGGTAGTGGATCAAGGCCTTAAGTGGAGCGCTAATGATGTCTGGCTAGTAGTAGACCAATAGCTAAGCCTTATTTGAGCTAAATCATGGTTATTAATTAATAATAAAACATGACAAAATTTTATGTTAATGATTAAAGCTATGAACCTATAATCTGTTCTCTAAATCCTTTGGCAATCAGTAAGTGGAATCAAAGCACACACATATTATGACTGAGTTTTGATGTTTGATCCTAATTTTGTATGTGAAAGATTTGTTCTAATGATGAAATAATCTTAATCATGGTGCTTGATCAAATGGAATAATTAGTGTAATTATTAATTTTAACTAGAGTCTTTGAATTCTACCATATTGTTATGTTCCCCCCAAAGTCGCTATTTATTGAAGTCAATATACCCCTGTTTATAAAAATTGGGGACCCACATGTCAAATTATGAAAATTTGTACATTGAAATTAAAAATACACTTGATCAGAGTGTTATTAGCATGTTTGCACATTATTATTATTTGAAGATCATCCACACCATGGTCTAGCTAACTTATTTGTTCATGGTTATGCTTTAATCTTATCTAAGGTGTTAACATTGAATATATGTGTTTCAAGTTGTAGTTTTAATGTATCCCCTTTGGGAATGAACATGCTTAGGGGTTTTTGCTTCAATGTTTAATTTATATTTTACCAACCTTGGTTTATAGTTGATTAATTAAATTCATATTTTAAAATTCTATCATAATTCTTTACATGGACCTTTTAATTCAAATTTAAATTTGGTAGGACATTTTTATTTAATTTTAAATGGGAACAAGTTAAATTTCAAGGAATTAGTTTAAATTTTATCCTAAATCTTGGTCATGTTTTTCAACATAACCAAACCTTAGAATTTTAAATGAAGCTTTGAGCTTTCATGGGACTACCAAGTGGCATAACTTTGGACCCCTAGTTCAAAGAGTAGAAGCACTGAGTAGTTGATGCAAAACACATTTAGAATGTATAATGAACTAGAAAATGACAAGTGGAAAGCTTGTAAAATAGTCCCCATCCATCAAAGATGTTCCCATGGACATCAAATAATAGTTACATGGACATCAATTTTAACATAGTAAACATTCCCCTAGACATGTTTAAAATTGGCAGTCATACAACCATCAAAAACATTCCCATGAATATCAAATGATAGTTGCATAGATGTTAATTTTAACATAGTAAATGGTCCCCTAGACATGTTTAAAATTGATGGTCATGTGATCGTCAAAGATGTTACCATGAAAATCAAATGATGGTTGTGTGGACTTCAATTTTAACATATCTACTTGAATCCAATTTTTAAAAGTCAATGGCCATATTTTAGATAGTGATGAATAGAATGATAAAGGGATGTCATAAAAATTCCACATCGAAGCCATGTGACTACAAAAGTTCAAATTATAGACCTTATAAACTTGGTAATGCAAAAGAGAGCCTGAATTGTCAATTGTGTAAAGTGATCAAGCTATTTTCCATTGGTGAGTTGTTTAAGAAGGATGTGTAGCTTGAAGATGGGACTATGCCTTTATTAAATAGCATCAATGAACAACGAGGACACTATAATAGTAACTCAAAACTTTAGTAGCATAAGGGTCCCAAAGTTTGGTGAAATAAGAATATTCCTTTTGTAACCAACATTGTATAATATTTTGAATTAGGATATTATTTTATATAAACATGTGCAATTTGTAAGAACACATTGTCCATAGGTTAGTTCACTATAAAATACCATTTTTTCTATAACTTAATAGAAAGGACACCTATCCTATGCACTTATACAAATGTAATTGGATTAGGACTAATTGACATGGTTCCTCACATCTATTTAAGGAAGTATGATCAATTATAAAATGAGAAGGGAGTTCTAAGAGCCAAAATTACTTTTTAAACTAGGAAAAATTAATATAAGCAAGGAATTTTATAAATATTATCCATTATTTGCTTATTTTCAATGTTATCATGGATTCTCAGTCACTTATTCTGATTTCTAGATTTGAATGGTTCTTGTAAATTCTTGGTGTGTAACTTTTGAATGTAGAATTGTTAACTTGTGTCAATGATAGGTTAACTGAAGGTTCTCTATATTGATTCATTTTATTTACTTCACATTTGTAGATGTGCATTAGCTATCTGCTTATAGGGGTAAATATTTAAAGTAAACTTGGTTCTTATTTAAATCATGTCTCACATTCCTTAGGATTTTTATTAATGTGTGGTAATATTTGGTCTTAAGCTATTTCATATCACAAATTCGTTTTAGTGCACACCTAAATGAAATTTGAACTTTGTCATGATGTTTGGAATGAAGATCAGTAACATTTCTTTCTACCCTACCCTTCCTTTTGCTTTTTTTTTATTTAGATAACCTTAGTTTAATGGTCATTGTAAATATCCATCTTATATTAGTTCTTGATCATAATTCATAATTCTTAGCTTAGCATACTACATATTTTACATATATATGATATTTGGCCATAGTGGCTCCTAACCACCACTTAATATAAATATTATGAATAGTCTCTTGTTATACCTTTATTCCACCAACAAATAATAGGATTATCACAACATGAAACTCATGCATTGGATTATTAGGAATTCCTAAATGATAAGTGTTCTTTAAACACTATAGATACCTATGGTACACATTTAGGAATTAACAAATTCTTTATCTCCAATCTCCAGTACCTATATTGAAGATGTGGATCTAAATCCCAATCATCTTCTTCCCAAACCCTTATGTCTTATATCAAGAATGTTAATTATTCTTCATTCATAGACTAATGGTGACTTATATCATATTTATTCATTAATGTTAGCTCAATTAACATTCTTAGACTAATGTCTTCGTTAAGTTTGGCTTGAGGTGGAGATGAACTACCAATATTTGCACCAAAACATTCCAAGTCATCCTAAAAGGCTACCTCATCATGATCAAATAAAAGGGCATGATATTCATTTTAAACCTTACAATTTGAATCAAGTTGATCACATACTTCCAAAATTTTGATGTGGTGATATGGAAATCCCAAATCTGTTACACTTGCTTCATCTTCATCCTGTATGAAGAATGGCATATCTTCTATCCAATGGAGTCCTAACTCATCTTGCACTGGGATCTCTAGAATAACATTACTATCTTGGAATACCTCAATTTCTTTCAATAAATCATTGTATAATTTTTTCCAATGATCATCTTCTTCAAGAGTACTCTATTTTTCATCAATGACCTCATATGAATTATCCTTATAACTATATTTTGAAAAGAGATCAACTTTTATCTGACCTTATTCATGGGACTGCTCATCTTCAATAGTTATTCCATCTTCTAGAGCATCTTTAAGTTCATTTTATTCTTTGAATGTAAAATTAAAATCCTCTACCATGAGAGTGGTTTCAAATGATTTAAATGTCCTTGCAAAGCTAGATGTCCCTATAACATTATCTTTATTAAGAATAGTTTTAGATGTATATGCTTCAAAAACATTACAATGATCAACTAGACATATATCACAAAGATTCATTTCATGTACGTCCTCAAATAACCTATTAATATTGTTATCATTAAACCTATTTTTAGGTCTATTGAACCTTTGAGAAGCATAATTTATATTGGAGTTTTCCCCAAAATTACCCACTTCTACAATTGAAGGAAATCAGTGCCCAACTTTTGAATCATCTTAAGTATGGATTCATTTGCATTCTTTATTGCTTTTAAGTTATGAACCTAATTATTATTACTGGTGGTTAGAATTAAATCTCTCTATTCTTGTAACATTATTCAAGAACCCTAAATTTTGGCTACGATGAGCATGGTTTAAGGGCCATTGGTTTAAGACTAGTTCTAATTTAAGGTAGGCACATTATAATTATCATTATGAATGACATTCAGTGTAGGGAAATTGGGATTAATATTTGGGATAACATATGCAAGCTAAACTTGAGGCTATATTTGATCATTGATTATTATAGCTTTAGCATAGGCCAAGACCAAGGTGTTTATGAATCCAATAGACCTTTTAAGAAACTTAGAAGTCGTGAAATCTAAATCATCCTTATAAATCTCTAAGGCTAAAGCCTCATTAGGTACATAAAGAGTTATGGTTCTACTAAACATCTTCTAAAATTTGGCATTAAAGGCTCATATGGGCTCATTGGGATCTATTTTAACTATGGTACTATTGGTACAATACACAAGAACTAATTATTTTGCCCAAATTGGTCAATGAATTAATCATTAAATTTATTATAACTCATAATTTATTTCTCAAGTAGGTTAAGGAGCCATTCATATGTAGCATCTTTGAAATTAAATGGAAACAATCTGCATGTTATATCTTCATGAACTACATTCATAAGTCTCAAAGTATCCTTAAATATTTTAACATGTTCTTTAGTTATGACAACATTATTAGGATTGAAATAAGGCAAATAGATTTTAAGATTTCTTGGTAAGTTAGCAAATTAATAGAAGATCCACCTAACCATGTCATACCTTAATGGAGATCTTACTTGTGGTAGTTCTAGATTATAAGATCTTCAACTTGTTTAAAACATGATGTATCAAACTTATCATTACAAATATCAATGATTATATTTTAATGTTAAGCTAATTTCACACAAATGCATGTAAAGCAAAATTATCTTTAATTAAATAATCTCAAATATGAGTTTAAATAAACCTAAACATGTAAATAATAAATCTATCTTTAAGCAAAATTGTTATCACTAACCTTAAACATGGCTAAATTACCTTTACAACACTTACCCATGAATATTCAAATAATATCGATATTTGGCTACAGTAAGCCCAAAGATTGGTCTAAAACCATTAAGATCAATTATCTACAAATATTCTAAAAGAAACACAAATATGTAAATAATACATTAATATTTGAATAGAATTCACCAAAATTAGCAAAGATGCTTCAAATTAACAAAGATTTAGCTTAGGCCCTCCTTTTAGCACCAATTTTCCCTTTGTTGATGCACCTAAATGTATCAACAATTTCATATAGTTTTTAAAAAACACTTCTCATTTCTAGATCCAAATAATCCATTACATGAGTTGTTGGTTATGATCTTCCTAAGATCTATGGTGGAGTAATAGCCAAGCTAAATGATTGTTTCACAAAATATACATATAAATGGTTTTTGGGAGCAACCATGGTCTTAAATATTTATGAAGATGAAATTGATATGAACTAAGTCCAATGAATGATGTCTAAAACCTAAATTATAAACCCTAATATACCATGGATATTTATAATGATAAGCTAAACTAAAGTGAATTGGTAAAAAAGAGCATAAAGGAGGGTAAGGCAAAAAGAAGGTGTTTATGATCTTCAACCCAGACATTATGATAAATTTTAGATTTCATCCAAACATACATTTAACAAATGTACAACATGAAGTATAATAAGCTTAAATCCTACCACTCATTATCCAAACATCTAAGAAAATAATGAAAAAATGCAAATAAGAATAATATTTAATTTAAAAAATTTACCCCTATAGGCAAATAACTTTAGCCTAGATGCAAGAAGAGAAAAGAGATCAAATTAAACTTAGGAAATTTCAACTAATATAGCATTAGCAGAACTTAGCAACTTTGAATTTAAATATACACATCTAGGATCCATAAAAATAATTCAAATCTAAATATCAAACTAGATCAGTGAGGAAGTAGCCATGATAACAAAAAAATAGACAAATATTGGACAAACTTTGTAGAATTCATTGCATATACTTATTACTCCATGTTTAAAAGTTAATTTTGGATATGATAACTCTGCCCTTTTACAAAGGGCAATACCTCTTTATATAGACCTTTCATGAGGTATGCTAGTCATTCTTTATCAACATGTAATTGGACAAGTGTCATAGATAGGTATGTCTTTACCAATGCTAATAGATCCCATTACTTAACATAACTGTGAATCACATGTTGCCCATGCCTTTACATAATATAATATTCCTTTGAAAATAATACATTAAGTCAACTTAACTAATTTTTAGATACTTATAAAATCCTTTATCTCTATTATAGAATCTTAATTTTTCTCATTTACTTTTAGGTCGAATAGATATTGCAATCCAACATGTCATGTCTATGTGGCAACACCCATGTTGATATATTCAAATGATCTCTAAATGTGACCTATGTTACCTTTAACCATGTGTCCTTACCTTTTACAATCCTATAGCTTGATTAAATGCACTCCATCAGTTTTTATTGGAGTCCTTATCCTTGACCTTTACCATAGACCATCGATATATTCCTAAAGCTCCTGAGTTTAGCCACTTCATAGCTTTTCATTCATTTTGGGTCATTTGAAAATTATACCCTGCTTTGCACCATTGATTAGGATATGAGAGGTCAAATGCTACTATTTGATCTTTGTTCCATTTACTACAATTATGACACATGTCATCACTTCATTCATTCTAAGATCATTAAAAATTCTCCTCCATCTCACACCATTAATAAGGATGTGTAAGTCTTTATGCACACCATCAATCTTCAAGATAACATTCAAGTTTTAACCTTGAGATGTGGTGATGACACTTATTACAACCATGCTTGTTCATAGGATTGTTGACTTATTGACTTAGGGAAAGGTCTATGGACCATTGATCTATCATCCATGCATTTTATATGTTTTCACTTGTCATTATTAGATGCCTCTATAGGTCTATTGACATGTTGACTTTGCCCCATGCCGTTAGATCTTCAATCTACCTGCTAAGATGGTAACACTTGAAAATCTATCATTAGTTAGTTCTTTTGACATTTCAAACCCTTTCTCTCCATTATATCTTCAATTCTTGAGTTAATGTGAATCATTGATCTAATGCTTTACTTATTAAAATTTGATCTCTGCCAGTGGGTCATTGATCTCTTTCTTAAATCCATAATATCTCACCACCTATCACCTTTAGTTTTGTCTATTTCTATAGGATAATATAAAATACATAAGCATTCAGAGACTATAAAGAACTTAGTAAAGTTTTAACCTAATGTTTTAGTTGTATTAATAAATATTAGTAGGATTTTAGGATAAAACTTTAGATTAAACTTAAAATATAATAAAATAGTCCTCATGAACTAGAAGACATAAAAGGACTTAGAATAAATATTATAGACTAAAGTATAAGTTTTATTAATAAATATGAGTAGGACTTTGGCTATGTTTTAAACTAAATCTTTAATGAAGTGTTTCCTGTGTAATAGGTTCTCATGTTAGTTTGAATCTTATTTCAAAAAGACCTAGGATAACACATTTAGACTAAAGTTTTTTTAACATGATTTAGACATAGATTTAAATATACAATTAAGGACCAAAAAGATTAATTAAAGGGTCAATCATAAAATCACAAAATCTTGAATAGTGTTTTATCCAAAAAGGACTCCATTAAACCTACAACATGAAACATAGAGATCCAATGTTAGTAAATTTAGTCAAGATCAAACCAGATTCATGTGTAAATATGCCAATCCAACCAAGGTTTGGATGATATTAAAATAAATATAAATGTACAAAACACTCTAATGGTACAATGATCAGATGAATTTTTAACTTAAATCACAAATTTGTACAATTTGAGACATGAGTCCCCATTTTTTGGAATGGGGGGATGTTGAACTCATACATCCTCAAATATATCTCTCTACTTAGAAATTTTCTATTTATTTATATTTCCATGTTTCAATTTTCACTAATGTCTCATTTAATATTATAAATTTAATTTATAATAAAAAGTTATGATTTAGAATGTAATATTTCTAAAAATTTAAAGTTTAACTCAAAATGAGGAAGTTAATTAGTATGTGGTCAAAAGGGTAGTTATGAATTTTTGGTTAAAAATACAAGTGTAAACTATCATATATAGAATTTTTGGCAAAGGATAATTTTTATAAATGAGAATAAAAAGAAAGATGTGTAATCTTACCAAGAGAATCAATGTAAGAAATTAGTACTAATCATTATGTCTATAAAATTTATTGATGAATATAATAATCACCTTTGAGTGTTATGCATTTTACTATCATTTCTTATTTATTAAAAATTATTCAATATGAAACCATAAATTATTATATTTATTTTAAACATGATCAAATATTAGTTAAGCTCTACATTTACTTGATTATTCCATGTCCTTTACTGATTATGAACAAAGCCCTACTAAAAAAGAAGAAATTTTTTTATTAATTTCTAGCCTTAAATACAAAGATTTTATTCAAAACTTACTTTCTTAAAACTTATCTAATGATGTCTTCATTCACTCATTCTAAGTATTTATTTATTGCTCATTTGAGTTATCATGTCTAAGTACCATGCTGGTACATTACTTCCTTCTATTTATTAGTTTATTACTTGTCTATTCTTATAAAACTTCCCTCTTTTAACTCATCTAACTATTTTCTAGCATTTATTAACACCTTCCCCAAATTTTATTTTTTGAATGTGTATATCATAAATATTATTTTCTATACCTTTTTATATTTCACTAAAGGCAACCTCACCAATCATTTAGGATAGACTCACTCCCATGTATTATTTAACATAAGTTTCATCATTTTACATCCTATAAAAATTTAATGACTACAATATCTTAATGGGTAATCTTACTAATGGACTTTGACTCAAATTTCATATCTTAATAATCCATGAAAGGACAAGTCATTTTAGATAAATAAAAAACAAAATAATTAGGTGAGACATTACCAATAAACAATTATTTCATCAAATGTAATATTAATGATGATACTTATGCCATGTAATTTAATGGATGCAAATTTACCACAAGTGTTATATCTTATATAATTTGTATCACTCCTCAAGGCTAGCTTATGCTATATGAATATTATTTTGGATTTTCATGTGTAAATAATATATTAGAATATGATTCATAAATACTTTTAATATGTACTATAAATATATTTTAAATCAAATACATTAATGTATGTGGATTCTCAACTTCTATTTAATCAAGTTTTAGATATTTGTGTCATAAAAGAAAAAAATTGATCCCATACAATGAAAAGTTACAATGATTAAAGACATACTTTGATATACTTATGATTTGGAAAATACTACATAAAGATAATATAAACATGAATGATATGGCTATTGAAACTCCTATGATCCTTATTTACATCAATAATAATCACCCAAATTTTAAAATATAAAAAACACAATTCTCATAAATTATTATAGTAGATGTAGACTCATTAACAATACTTGTTACTTACACTAATTTTTTTTCAAAATTTGACACCTATAATTTTTTAATATATGTTTGTTATTCTAGATAATTTTTCATGAAATGATAAATGAAGATTACAATGTGAAGAAATATTATATGTTATAAATGGTGGGGCCTTATTCAAACAATCATTTGATCTACATTGATTTCAATGCCTTAGCCATCATGAGAATAAGATATATTATATTAAATTAATATTTTCACTTGAATTTTCATCCTTTAAGGAGATGAAAAGTCTCTCCTCATTCAAGTGGAATAATGGAATCACCTCAGGGTTGTGGTTAACCCAAGTTTGAGGTGGATCTCTAGATTAGGGCTAGTTCCATTGATGTACCACTATAGATAATACCTACTAATAACTTTTATGTGGTCAGAAATGAGAAAGATAAATGAAAACAAATATAATATAGGGGAGGCGATACACTAAATATATATTCTACTCACACCACTTACAATTCACTTGAATCCAAAGAGAATCCTACACATACACTTTATCTAATTCAACACTCCTCTTCTATATCAATGTTTCAAGCATGGAGTCTTGAAGAGATATTAGGATAGGAGGACTTAGATAATAGGTCTTATATAAACACTAATGAATGAGATAGTCACTATACCTACAATCCACATTAGACACTTCTCTTTGACCTACAAAAGAAAGCGTTCAATTCACACAAGGCACTATGAAGAGTAACATGTGAAGGTAAGAAAAATACACTTGCACAAGACAAAAAACCAAATCATGAACTTAGTGAAATATTTAATGAGATAAAATTTCATTATTCATTGATTCAATGAAAAAATTTGGTAGGGCTTCACCATACCTAGGTGGAAAGATCCATATAATAGCCAAAAAGGCCAATATTTATAGCAATTATGAGAGGAGAGAGAGAAACATAAGATCAAGAGTCATTAAGACACTTGTAAATCAATAAGAAGGAGAAATAAAAATAAAATAATCTCGCATGAAATATGTCCTAAAATTAAATCAGATAAAAATGTTCCTCATCCTATCTAACTCCTCTATATGTGGCATAGATGCTCTTGTGCTTTCATAATAAACTGCCTCCATGATTTGCCTTCATAAAAATACCTAATCAATACATAGGGTCAGGTATAATTATTAATATTATGGGTAGGGGTTACTCACAAGTCCCTAAATGTATTGAAATGGTTCCTAATCACTCATATTACTTTGATCATGAGTAATCGTTCAAGACAATCATAAATAACTCCTTCTCATGTAGCTCTCACACTTGGCACCCAAAACCTTTATAATATTTTAATATGATACATTCACAAGGATTAATGACACTTTTAAAGAGTGTTCATGGCATCAGGTTCATGAAACCAAGCTCAAAAAGCTTCCCAATTAGATTTTTCACCATTTTCACTAAGTGTTCACTATCTGCTCACTAGACTAGCTAAGATGAAGAAGATGGTAGACACACATGGGATATTATATGATTCAATATATGGGAATGAAGACTTATAAAAAGTCATAATATCTCTCTCAAAGTTTTTTTAATATTTTTAAACTCTTTTAAACCTATAAAACACACAAATTTATCAAAATGGGCTCTGGTGTACCCCTTCTATATAGGTGTAGTACATCTCAATTTCATGGAATAGGACCTTGGAGACTCATATATATATATATATATATATATATATATATATATATATATATATATATATATATATATATATATATATATATACAAGTTGGTTTCATGGAATTTCCACCCTATATGGATGCCTCAATTGCCTTATTTCCACAATTAGGTCCTTAATGAGGGTTTTGGAGTGGTTTTAGGTCTTAACCTTTGTTCATGAAAGTTTTACATCCAACCCATTTCCAAATATTTATGAGGGAATCTTAAAAAACCTCTCTAACATATTTAATTTCCCTTATTTTCCATGTAAACTATCATGAGAGATACAAGCATCTTAAGTTGCCATGCATGTCCTTTTCCATGCATTTATGAGGGTCTAAGTGTTTTTAAGCCAAAAATGGTTTCTTGTAAACCTCACCTAAAAAATTAAATCTTATAAACCTATATAAACATCCAAAATACATTATTTAATCATCATAATAGCTCACCAATAGCTATAAATGAAAAATGGCCCCGCTTTAGAAACTAGGCCTAAACCTTCTCCTATGGGTCTGCCTACAAATTTTGTCTTAAGACTTCTTTGATAAGCCTCCATAGCTCTGAGATATCTTAGAAACATAATTTATACCTATTTGAACATGATATAATTTTAATTATTTCAAAATACTCTAAATTGAAATGACCTCCCACTTGGCCTATAGGCCTTATCAAGCTAAGTGCATCATGACTGCAACCTTAGATGCATATAGTATCCTATTTAGTTTTAGACCATACTAAATTTTTTTTCATGTTTTTTAAGATGTAATACAACTCATTAAACCTTATGGAAATGTTTCCACACTTTTTGTTTCATGCTCTTGACCATCTCTAAAAGTTTAAAGGTCGGGTGCAAGAGAAAAGTACTCTTCATCTGAGATAAAATAGAGGCATTGTATCCTATTTTCTCATCAAATTTAGTTATTGTATGGTATCATCCAACTCCAAAGGATTAATTTTTTAATTTTTTATCTCTTTTTTTATGAGTATAGACCTCTCAACTTGCTCCAATTTCATAGGCAGACTTTTCAACAATGAACTTTGTAGGAAAACCAAGGATGACTATGTTTTGCTTGGAAAGACCCCTATTGTAGGATTTTTTATATTTTGTAAAGGGTTAAAAAAATAAATAATAATATCAATTAGTCTTTCAAACACCATTTTACCAAGGTTTACTTTCATTTATTTCACTAAGGCACCTCTCACTCCCAAACTAGGTCTCTATTTGGTTGACTAAGACACCTTCTCAGAGTCTATTATAGGTGTCTATGTGCATTGAATTTGGACTTGTGTTAGATGTGTCAAAGAATATTCATGAATATTTCTTTTTCTGAAGTGTTTGATTAGATTGGCCTTCTTCAATAAGATAACTAGACACCAACTTGCCTCAATCTCTTAGGTCATTGTCTAAGACAATCATACTTGACTGTGTGAGAGATTTTTTTAGGGTCTTATAGGTGAAAATAGGGGATAATCCTTATTATCATGGTTTTTATTAACCATTTAAACATTATTTGGAGTCATATAATGTATACCAATTCTTTAATTCACTTTAGACACCCCTAAACACCACCAAACATTAATGTTATCTCATTATCCTTCGACTAAGAAAAAGTGCTTGCTAACCTTTCCTGTAGGTCTTTATAACTTCATAAGAGTTACTCATGGTATATATAGATATCCTCCTCATCCTTTTAAGTCACAAGATATGAACTTGAAACTAGATTACACCTTGAATGTCTTCAAAATATCTTTTAGACTTCAAACTGAGTCACTATTTTGATGTATTACTGTAGGTGGATATTTTAGGTCTATGTACAAACATCAAGGTATATCAAAGAAGCAAGGCACTATATTCATAAATTTATAGGTAATATTCAGGTTATATAAGTTTTATGTTCACCATTGGAATCCTTCACATATGGGATGTGATCTAGCACCAACCCAAGATACAAGATTTTGCTTAAGGAGTTGAAGACCTATTGTAGGTGATTGATGCCCTAACTAGGAGTACCTATAGGTCTCTATGGATCTTGAAACACTATGTATCACACCTTGAAATGATGCTTGGGTTACAAATGATTCATCCAATCTATAAAAAACCTTTCAAACATGAAAATAAGGTTTAATATAATAACATTAGATGCAAAGGTCTATCTAGTTTCAAATCCTATAGGTTATCACTGCATTGTTTTAGTGGTTCTAAGAATACTTTTTAACTTATTAATCACCACTTTCCATTGGTCTTATAATCTTCAAGATTTGCATATCTCTTGTCCATGTTAAATGCTACAAAACCAAATAATTAGGATCATCAAAAGGTATTTAAAAATGTGTTTTAGGTTTTTTTCAAAACCTATAGGGCCTCTATTATCACTTTTCAGGGACAAAAGACCAAAAACTTAGATTTCTTATGCTTAAAGGTAGTTTGCACACTCTCTTTCCCAATTTATATTTCAAGGAGATATATTTTGAGATTTTATACATGAAGGGGTCTAAAAGATACCTTATCACATTTCACCGTTTTGTACAATCACCTATAGCTCCATCTGAGATAACTCCAAATGTGAAAGAATTAGTTTACAAGTAGAAATAAGCCTAGAAGAGGCCTATTGAATTATTGAGACCTATAAAAAGAAGAATATAATGAAAAAATCCATGTAAATTCCTTGAGAAACATATGAAAACACTCAGCCTATCAAATCAAAGCAAAAGTTTTTGAAACAAATTCAAACAGTGACCCCTCTTGGATGAAGAATCATAAAAATATGCATGAGGTCTTAGTGATGGTTAATAAAGAGGGAGTCATGAAATTGAAACTTATTACCATGAAATTTAATTTAGATCAGACCTCTTTCAACCCTTAAGAGCATTCTTCCCAAATCTAATTATATGACTTGTACCAAACATTTCAAATTGACCTTTCTTGGCTTGTAAGTACAAAAAAGATGAAATAGAAGCAAAAAATAAAAATTTTGACCTTTTTCTCATCACACCAAGCATGTAAAAGGTCTTAGGGAGATGAAGAGCCACATTCCTATGTTTTTAGCTAAAGGTGGACTTCTCGAGTCTATACAAGTGCCATTAAGTGCCTATTTTCAAGGCAAAACTACCTATTTCTACATGAAAGGAATTGTTTAAATGAATCTAACCAATTAATGACATCCTCTAACCTCCTTCATGTTTAAAACAATATTGGTGATAAATATACCTTTTTGACAAACTATACAAGTCATTAAACGAGCTAAAAATATGACCAAAAGGCCCTTTTTGCACATGAAACATGGTGAAGGAAAAATTTATGACCTAGGAACACCTTAAAACATATAAATGACCAAGCTAGGACATTTTAAAGATAACTTGAGCCTTTGACCAAATTTGACCAGGGTTAACTAGAGTTGACTTTACATGACTAGACAAGCACAATGAAGATGGACTTAAACCAAGGTTAGAGGAAGGATAGGTGAGATATATAAGAAATAATGAGACCTTATTAGACATATGTGAACTTGTTAAAAGTTTTAATGTGTAAATTTTGACCCATTTTGACTAAAATTCATAATTTGGTCAATAAGTACATGATAATGAATTTGGGGAATTTTAGTCAAAAATAAATGTCTTGCAAGCTATTATGATAGGGTTAATATTGGTCTAAAATGGAGTAATAATTCAAGAATATGAAAATTTGTGCCCATAATGTTAGAAACTCAATAATTTAAATCATGAACCTTCATAATATTTATAACATATTATTTGACCATGACCATTTTCTCTCTAGAGATTTGACTTAATTAGCAAGATAAATCTAAAATCATTAGAAGGTCACAAGTGAATAATTATAAATAAAAAATATTTTATAAAATGGGTTGATTTTGTACCACTACAAGGGAGGACATTGTATGTTTTTAATGATAGACATCATTTTGTGACTTGGTATCACATCCTCTATTGTAATGGATAATGGATCATAATTAAAAAATAATATAATTAAAATATTTTATACTAAATAATATATTAGTCATACCTTTTCCATTCCTTATTATCCATAATAAAATGTATTAGCATAAGCAACAAATAAAATAATTACTAAACTATTAAAAAACTTGTTTCCAAACATGGAGAGGATCAGAATAATCAAATCATATATCATTTATGGGAATATCACACAAGTGTTATCACTCCCACAAAGGATTTTAATAACTATATTGTTTATGGAATATAAAAAATATTTCCTTTAGAACTATAGATACCATATTTGAATGTTTCCTTGAATGACATTATTTGATATAACAAATAGAAAGAAAAATAGTTACATGAGTTATAATGTTGGATAGAAAAATGCATAGAATGTATTAATCATATAAAATTATATTAGGATATTATTATGAGAGGATATAGTACAAAATTTTAAAATCATGAATTTTAATTTGGTATATTGGTACTAAAATAAATAAAAAGAATATCAGTAGAGATAAGGAAAGTAAAGGCAAGTTCAAACCAAACTAGTTGGGCCCAATTCTGGTTTAATAAAATGTAGGCATACAATTTTATAGTTTAGATAAAATTGAGTGGAAACCCATGAATAACCCTAGTAATGTCACACACTTCTTTAATTTTACACAGGAATCTCAAAATTATTTCAATTTTTTTTTAAATTTCAAAAATATAAAATATTCTCTAAAAACAAAAATTAGAACTTGAACATAACATGTTATTCTAGTTAATATAATGATTTATCTTATTTATCACATTTTTTAGAGTACACATAATTTTAATATGCACATGCATTTTAGAGTATATATGAGTGAGATACAAGACATAGAGGTTACACATGATATGTGGATGTATAAATGTAAGACATTCCTACATGCAAGGACCATGCCAATGTTGGGAACATATCATTCCATAGGTTACATTATTATAGGTTATTTATTTCTATGATATTTACATTCATAATGTTGAGTTACATTTATTTCTTACATATTCATTTCTCTTGCATACTTTCTTTATAGTGTTATATTTCATGGATATGTTATTTTTATATGTTGTGAAGTTTACATAGATTTATCATGTAATACATTTTGAACTTTTTATTCTTCATTGTTATTATTTCATTTCACATATACTAATAATTTATTATGATTTGTGTGTATCTTTCCTTAGTTTATGGCATTGTTTGGTTGAGTGTAGCACTTGTATGAGTATTGATTTGTTGTATCCCTTAACTTATTGTGTGATGTTTTCTTGATTAAGTATATCATTATATGCCTTTTTATTTATCCCTTTCCTGATTTTGTGACATTTTATTTATAATTTATTATAAAATTATGTTACTATATTTGACCGTTGTATTTTTGTGTGACACTGAGTGTTATTGTGTGTGTTTTATTGTGTGTTATATCCATGACATTTAGTTTTTATGAGTTAATGCATTTATGATTATCTTATAAGTTTTTGATGCATGATACATATCATACACCTTCCTTTGTAGCTTATAATTTAGTGTTTATATCTATGTTAATAATACTACATGCATATTGATATATTTATCTTGACATGATACTTGTGTGATTTAGGATAAATGTTTTATATATGTTTTTATGATATAATCATACTATGAATTTGTATTATCTACATGTCAGAGAATTATTTTAAATTCTTAGATAGTTCTATATAATATGATTCATTTAACTATTTTATTTTTGTCATGACTTGACCTAGTAGCCTTCTACAGGCATTTGATTATATCATGTTTAGCATGTTTTGCTAGCACTAGATTGATGATTGTTGGTGTTGGACCTATTTTTTTGCTATGATGTGAGATTTTTAGGTATATTTTATGATTAAGGATATCATGGCTGATGTTCACATTGGATTATTTTACCCAATATACATATACTGCTTACATCTAGATTTATTTTATCTTAATACATATATGACTACTTGATCACTATTATTATGACATGTATAGATAACTTTTGCTTTACTTTTGTTTAGCTAGATAGTATTGATGAATTTCAATACATTGACATATTGACTATAGGTTGATGGATATATTAAGTTAATTTATTGAACTTGATGATATATGGGATACTTGATGTAGTTACTTTTCTATTACTATTATTTATTACTTTATTCATTATTGATCAGGTACTATTGATGTATAATTAGTGGTTGTAAGTACCTGATGTTAGCTATTCTAGATGATGATTATTATACCTAGGATGATAAAGTGGTTCTAAAGTAATCAGATGGGTTTCAAGAGGTATATTTATTTCTAGTTTGGTCTCTTGTCATTGGACAATTATGTCACCCTAATTCATGTAGTCATTATTTATTTTCATGCTTAGTCATGTTATGTTTAGTTCTCATGCATCAACGTGTTGGTTGGTTGGTTTTATTTTCCAATTTCAAATCCCCATTTATGATCTTTGTCTCTATCATTCATGATCCCATCACCACCTTAGAATTATTGAGCCAACTATCTTGCATGGTGACTTGGACATCTTAGGTGGACTCACCTAAATCTCCCCATGACCTCATTTGGAACTTAGGTTAAGCCCTTTTTATATTTATTTTTATGTTTCAGACCATTGGGCATTTTAATCCTTTTGAATTATAATTATTTTTATTTGAATTTTCAAATCCAAAACTTGGATGACCATGGCATTATTATGATTGGTCGATTTAAGTGCTTGGAATGGGGATCAACAGTTTAGGGGGAGGATTTTCTCTCTAATTGACATTCAATGCCTGAATTAAAAGGGTAAGGGGTGTGGTGCTTGGTGTATTCGGAAAAGAGAGAGAGAGATGGGAATGTAAGGTTTGATGAATGGTGGGGAAGAGTGCTTAGTCATGGGGGAGAAGCAAGAAGGCATGAAATAGTAAGGGAGAAGAAAAACACATGATAGGGGTGTTATGTAGAAGAGATGGCAATTGGTGGTGTAAGAGAGGAGAAGAATGATGAAGGGAAGAGAAAAGATGTGGGCATATGGGAGAATGGAGATGATATAGGGGGAGAGAAAGAAATAAGAAGAAGAGACTGTGTTTCCTTCTTTGTTAAAAGAAAATATTTTTATACTACATTTTTTTATGGGTTCAAATCTCTTATACTCTATGAAGAATGGCAGACTATGAGGGAGAGAAAGGGGATGGTTAGAGTATGATAGACATAGGGGTATGCCATTTTGGCTACCAAATTTTTTTTGGCATAGTGTTTATTGTTATTTATTTATTTAGATCTCTTATTATTGTGGAATAAAACCAAGTAAAATAAATAAAATATTTTAGTATCCCCTGAATCTACAATCAATGCTAGAATGCTTTACATACTTGAGTATGGAAAGAACTAGTAAATATGTAAAGAAAACCATGTTTTTCCTCAAAAATACAAGATCAAATGCTAGAAAAATGAGTGTGGGAGAAAGCAAGGCACATAGGTAGGAAAATGGCATAAGGAGGACATAGCAGGAGGTTAATTTATTTTATTCAGATCTCTCAGTCTTCAATAAGTGTGGAGAGAGTGGGGGTTATTTGAATGCCTATGTTGGGAAACTAGTTTAAATGAAGGAAAATTGTATTCCTCCCTAAATGAAAACCTATGATGGAATGCTCTATATACTTAGGTTTAGAAGTAAATAACAAATCTATGAAGGAAACTATGTTTCCTTTCTAATGTTAACTCAATGTTGGCTCAAAATTATATTTGCCTCAAATTTTGTACTACATTTTGTTAGCTTAGATTCTCATTTATTTTTGGGTAGAGGTGTAAGGATGTGGATTTCAAAACCTCATGGATTTGTCTTTCTTACAAATGTTTATGTTCCTCTAACCTACGATTACCCAAGTAACTAAATTAAGCATTCAATTACCCAAATCTTGCTATATTTGGGATTGTATAAATCATTTGAGAATGGTATTTCTTCCTCATTGCATTTAAAATTCAACATACAAACTATTGCATTTTATTGTGTATGGATATTTTGTATTTTATTGGAAATTCAAGTCACTTTACCCTATTTCCCATATATGGAAAATTTATACGAGATTTATGCTTGAAATGAGGTTTATGTGAAATTATTTGTGGGATTAAAAAATAATTTGGGTCATTGTAGCTTTGATTTAGAAAAAAAATTGGTTATTTGACTTGGGTGAATAAAATAAATTGGTGGAATATTCTTCCTCTACCATGTATTAAATTGGGATTCTTACCATCCTAATCACACTAAAAAAAGTTACATGGAGATTTATTTTCATAGGGTGTTGCAAGATAATAATATGAGTATTTTATTATTGAATCCAAATGGGTTGTGTTTAATATGGGAATGGGTTATATACATTTAAACATGTTTTCCCCTCTTATGGTAAAATTATATTTTCATTGGAAGATTACCCCTATGTTCTTTATAAATTTGTCATAACTCCATGTGGTTGTTAGGGGAGAAGCCCTGGATAATTCAGTTAACCTGTAGCTCAACTTGAATTTTAATTAATCACTCTTCATTGATCAGTTGTTTTTATTAAATCAATAAACTCAACTTTTTACTTAGGGATCATATGAGGTCATGATACTTCATGATGATCCCACAAATCCCTTTATATTTATTCTCTAACTTTTAATCAATTTTCATACCTTGGATGATTACTTGAATCATTAGTTACCATTGTGGGAAATATGGTGTATGTCGAGAAGTCATGTGCTAACTGGTCTTATGTGTTAGACTATTGTAAATGAATTATTATTTTTAGAATGTGGCATTATGCTAAGTATACATTGTTTGGGTTATAATTTCCATTATTATCATATTAAATGTTTGGTTAAATGTTGTTTTTGTTGTATAATCATCCTTTAACTAGGCTTAAATGTTTAAGTTGTATTTTGTGCTTATGGGCATGGGATATAAATTAGTAGCTGCGATATTTATAAGATGACCATACACTTGGAGGTTTTCCAATTTTGGTATTACTAAATGTTATGGATATGAATTTGGCTTATGAATCCATCATTATGACCTTTTAATATCCTATAGTGGATTATCCCCACTTCTAATTTATAGAATTATCATTACTTGGTTATTTTAGTCTCATTTTAGGATGATGTTTTGTTACTCACTTGATTGTTTACCTTTTTTAATTGTGTTGAATCATCCAATGGCTTGGGAACCTTGAATTTATCATAATCCCTTCCTAATCATAGCTTTTGAAACCACCATCTAACTTATGGTTGGGGTGGTAAGGGACACTGATGGTTGGGTTTATAGGGCTGGTGATGAGGGTTTGTTTCATATTTGTTTGTGTGCCTTATTCCTCTCGAGACACTCTTGATGATTACCTATTAACTAAGGATGATCATTACTATATATTTTACTATTAGATGTACTTCTTGGCATTAATTATAATGATGTATTATGTTGATGTCTATTCTAATTTTGGAGGCTTCACTTGTAAAGAGTTATGGTAGTTGTTTGACTAAAAATTATTCTTGTATAGACATGATAATACATTATATAGATTTTAATATGTGCAAGATTACTTTATGTTATTTACGCTATTGACATTGTGGGTTTGTTATACATTAAATGGATTGGAAGTAGAAATTGTAAATTTCAGCCATTATTTATGATGTTGTATTATCTCCTTTATGATTACAGTTTGATGTTAGATATTAATTTTGTGGAAGTTAATTTTAAATCATATGTTTTGGTTACTTAACCTAATATTTATCTATGAATGCTAGACCTTAAACTGCATAACAATGGTAGGAAATTCATCAAATGGTTGTAAGACCTTACATTTACACATCATGAAAAGAGAAAATTAGGAACATGTAAGATAACTATTGTTCAATTCCTTGATATTATTGTGCTTGTCATAAAATGTTCTTTTTATTTCATGATTGGTCATGATATTATAATTAGGTCTATTATTTGGATGATGAGTTTTGAATTCTAATTTAGCTCTAGTCTTTAATAACATTGCTTAACAAATTTTTCTTGTAAATTGATTGATATATTATAGCTTGATAAATAATGAGTTGTACTTGTCATATGCCTAATAGTGGTCATCAATGTTTAGATTTATTGATGAGGAAAGATTAGTATGTGTTATTTCCCTCACATTGGTAATTATGTTATAGATAATATATGGTTCTAACTTATTACCATTGACACTTGACCTATTTTTAGTGGCTACTATAAATGCTTTAAATTTTGAGTTTGATGATCTTGTAGTATGCTCAATTACTACTCAGTTGTTTTATATTTGATAAGTATTTCATCTATTTTAGGGATGTTAAGTCTTGGTTACCAATAAGTCTTTAATTTTAACATTAGATCTAACATTAAGCTTTTTGTGAAATTTTTGTAACCATTTTTTATCTAGCCCATATATGTATTATTACATGAAATAATAATAATAAAATAGTCAAATTCATGAAGTGATGGGTTCTTTGGTTGAATGTCCAAGATAGAGGAACTTGTTGAAGTGAGATTTAATTACAATAAATTATAAAACTTGTTAGTATTGGTTTTTATCACTTCCATAAGAAGGCTTATTATATAGAACTGGTCTTAGCCTTGTATACACTCTTCATATGAGAAACTTGCAAGGAATAATATTTCCATAATTAATTATTGGTTACATTTTGTCTTATCAAAGGCTAGAAATTGTGTTACGGCTCATATATCTTATGGTAAAACTATTATTATAGTTTTATATATTTGTGTGATCATTCTTACGGGATAATAAGTGTAAGATTTTAGATATTCACTATATTAAAAGGATTTATAGTGTCTTATTTTATTAACATATGTAATAAGCTAGAGATTTCATGATGGCATGTTAAACATCAGTTAGATTTTTAGTAGTTATCATATATGATAGTTAATCATGCATGGGCTATGTCATAGAGTTTATCTTGCCTTGATTTTATATCAACTAAATACTAGATGGAAAATCTTGGAACATTACATGATCTTAATATTGATATAACAGAAGGATAAAAATTAGTATTGAGTCTATATATGATCATATATCATTGATATGGTAGTCCTTTTGATGTTGTGAGCATTGTCAATTAATTGGTGTCTCACATAATAGATATGTTTTGAAGTATTAGGTATCGAATAATGTTTTGATCAATGTGAAATCCTAGTCTTCATTCTTTATATGCATAATAAAGTAATTTGGTTTTGCATCACAAAGCAATGTGGTGAGTCCATGCATATTGATATTTGTATTTTGATAAGGAAATTCCAAATAAAATTTATTTTAGTTTCGTTTCATTTTATATTAGGATTTTTTCTTAAAGTGTTTTAGACATAGTGAGATTCTAATATTGCACTTGAAGGTGATTTTAAAACATGTACATTGATATATGAAAAAAATGTGGGGCACATGTTTTAGGTCATTTATTTTAGGCTTCATATTCCTTCATATGGTATAGGGGTTGAGATTTTGATAGAGTCATCTAGGTAGGTCCAAAAAATCAATCTTAAAAGATAAGAAACTCCATATCCATGTTCAATATTTTTTTCCACATATACAAAATCTCAGTTAAAAAATATTAGTAAAAAAAAGTACCTAAACTTTATATTAATTTATATAAATAGTAAAGGTGTACTTGGAAATGTTCTTGTCATTTGTATATTTTCATAATTTATAAATATCATAAACAACTAAGTATTCAAAATTTATTTCCTAATTACATAATTGTTGATGCCTCTAAATTTATCACAAGTGGCCTTAGTGTTTAAAGAACACTTCTCATTTTTGAATTCTAGGAATTTTGAGCATGAGTAAAATGTTTTGGGAAATTATGTTACTTGTGGTGAAATAGTAGAAAAATAACTTTTAATTATTCCACAAAATTTATATTAATTGATGGTTGGGAGTCATCATCATCCAAATATTTTCAAATTGTAAGTATCTATGGTACTACTGATGAATTATGATCAAATTTTAAACTCAAGGCTAATCTAATGGATACTTACAATGAAATCTAAACTAGAGTGATTTGGTTTAAAAAAAGACAAAAGAGAAGGGTAAGGTATAAAGAGAATAAGTAATTATTGAAATTAGCCTAAAAAATTATGAAAAATTTTTAATTACAAATGAGTATGCATTTAACCAATATATGGTACAAAATAGCATAAGCTCAAATATCACTACACACCAGTAAAATTTCAAAGGATGATATAAAGAAGTACAAGTACAAACCAAATTTACTTTAAATATTTACTACCACATTAAAATAACATTTGAACATTATAATTCAAAACAAATAAAATGAAACAAATTCAATATCATTCAACTAATATATCATAAACACAAATTAACAACCCTATAATAAAAAATGTAACTTATAATTCATATAAACCATTCAAATTTAAGACTTAGGACTAGAAATTGGGAGAAAAGACATAAAAATTGACATAAATAAGCTTGGAAAATTTTTATAGAATTCCTTGATTGTATTAATTGGTTAAAGTATATAAATTTTGTTAAAAATTATCTCCCTTACAAAATGGTAGTACTAGCTTTTATAGGAGGATAAGGTAGTATACTGGTAAGTTATAAGATACAAATGTGCAAGAAATAAGGACAATTATCCTTTTTATACAATGTTTTAGAATACACTTGCTTTTCCAAAATGGACTGACCTAGGGGTGAATATGATAACAAAGTATCATATGCCTTTACAAAAGAATATTCTATTTTAAAAATGTTACAAAGCTTTTCAAAATGGAGTAATATTTAATTGGCTGGTGGACCCTACATTTGAGGACTTGATTATTTTTATTGAAGGATGTTAATAGTTTTTTGATGTTTTTCATAAAAAATTCCAAAATCCATGGCTAGCCTTAAAATAAATTCCTCCTCTTTGTTACCTAGAGAATTTAATTCTCTATCATTGTTTGCCATGGCTTCTTTGATGATTCTAGCCTCAGTTATCCATTCTCCTTCATTAAATATCATGTCAAGGATCCTACTATTGTGTGCCCTAGATTGGATTTGACTCTTATTTCTTATTTCTTATATCACCAAGGTAGACATGTGTTTGAATTAATCATCTATCATGATGCCTAAGATAGTGGTCTATGCAGGGTTAGTCAACATAATCCCAACGAGTTGTTCAATATTTTATATTAGCTCCTCATCATCTTTTAGGAGTTTCTCTACTTCTTGTGACCAATAATTCAAACTCTAGACCTTTTTAATAACAATTCCTATAATTTCATTTAAATTTCCCAAACTAATGGGTTTGAACCCAAAAATCTATCTTTCAACCTATATGTTGATTAGCCTTATTATTTTATCTTGTGAAGCTTTCCATTAGGATATTAGACCCTTAGCCACCATATTATACTATACTAATGCAATTTTACTTAGCTTCACTATTTTCAATACATCAAACATGTCAAAGAAGTATTCATCAAGCATTCTTACAATTACCTTATGCATTGATAGGATAGCCTGTGTCTATGAATTATCCTTTTCCTTCTCTAGGTTATATATTATTTGCTTCATACCCCTGATGAATTCTCTAACTTGAGATATGTAAGCCTCAGTCAGTTCTTTAATGTCCTCTACTTGGATAGGATGCTCACCAGGTCTCTAGCCTCTAATTGGAGTTAAGCCTACAAAGGCTCAACCTTTTAAAAGGTGAAATTTTTTAGACCCAACCATGGCCTTTCTAGTTTCAACTCTTTTTAATCCTACTATCTTAGGATTGAATTGTATAGTGGTAATTTGTTTTACAAAATTTGAATGTTCAAGATCCTCTATATTTATTCTACTTGATTCTATTAGAGCATCCATTTAATTTTTATTTGACCTTGCAGTGGCTATTATTCTCTTCTCTTCCTCCTTCATCAAAGCCTTTATTCATGGATTGATATCATCATGTACATCAATATTGATAGTTTAGGTCAAGGTCCATGAGTGGAATAAGAATGGGATCTTTTAAATTTTCCCATAAATGAACTAATCAAGGATGATTAGTAGGATAATCATCACTGAACAAGTTGATTTCACTCATAGGGTGATTGAAAGTCAACTTGGGCTTCTTTTTCCCAATTGGGACTATTGTCAATTCTACCTTTCTCTTCCTCAATGGTGCAAATAGGACTATATGTAGGGCAACTTCTTTCCCTTTTTCTTTCTCAACCTCCTTTGTTTAGGATTGTGCTTCTTCAACAAGTTCCTCTTCTTCATCTGACCCATATGCCATAGTAAGGATCTTGAGGGCATCTTCCACTATCTCTCAGGATCTATGGTAATCATGTCTAGGTACTCAATGGGGGATGCTTATCCTTGAGGTAGGGTTGAGGATGAGGGTTCCTCACCAAGCCTTTATTATAGATTTTCCTTACTAGTATGTTATGTTGTCTATTCTTTGGGATGGTGCCCTTCCATTTGTGGTTACTCTTGAGGGGGCCTTGAAGGGCAAGGTAGCTAATGGTACTATAAGGGCCCTATTTTCTATATATCTCTAGGGGGATTATGATCACTAGACAATATATGCTTAGGTATAATGTTATGTGCCTTAAGCCTAGCTAATATTTCATCAAAATTATTTGCTTTGATGTATAATATGTGATGGACATTGAGTTGGTGCACATATACTAGCATGGGAAATTACTTAGACTTCAAATATTTGGATACCATGCCATTAGGATCCCACTACTTTAGCTCATCTATCTAGAATATGACGGATCCTTTGTGTCTAGAAATAATGTCCACATGTTTCCAATCTTGTAAAATATTTATTCCAAATATCAAATGAAATGGATGGAGGAGGCCTTTCCTTTTCTCTTTGCATACTCCATTAACACCATAAATAAGTTGATATGTAATTTATTGCTCTATTAGTTTTGTGTGAACATAGATGGGTAACTTGTAAGGTTGAATTAAAATCCCCTCAATTTTGGTCACAATACAATCTAGATACAGCCATATGTCTCCCATTAGCTCTACATATTTATTTATTAGAGTACTAATCCTGGGCATGGGAATCCATGTAATGGCTTCTACTAAAGCATGATAAACACAATCATAAATGAACTATATGCTATGTCTATATTTGAAAATATGTAGTTTGGAATAATGGTGAGAGACTATAAATATTCCCTCAAGTGACCAATTTTTGATATAAGGGATATTGGTGGAGGATATCATAGTAAAGCATCTAGTAAAGAGGACATCATGAAGAATTGGGTAATATTTTTATTCTTAATGGCTCTAAATTATCATTCTATATTGATGTTGATCATATCCTCATTTGGGGGCATGAGCTCTTTCTCTACCGTGAAATAGACATAAGATACCCAATTCTTATTTACATATATTGTGGATGAGGCCCTAGATATTATATTCAACAAAGTCATAATTACCCTAATTCCCTTTCTAAATTAGGGAATTGGGATTATTCCTGTAGGGTCCTAGATTACATGGTTCCCTTGGAATAGCCATGGTCTAAGGATGGTGTCTAAATCATTCTTGCTAGTCCATTCTTTAATGGTGGGTAAATCCACTTGGGGTTTTCCCAGTTTGTAATATCTTTCAAAATCCAATGGGGAAATGTATGAAATTATTCTAGAGCATCTTTCATGAATTTTAGTCTTGTTTTATTCCAAAATATTTAAAAATGGGAGTAAGGATGTCAATATAATATATTACTTTAGGTTTAGTAGCAACATGGTGGAGACTAGCCATTTAGACTATAACCAAGTCATAATACCTCTAGCTGATGGTGGCAATATTCTATTCTTCCTTAGTGATGGATTTCATCTCCTCAATGGTATAAAAGAGCTTGGAAAAGTTCTTATTTCCCATGTTTAATGCTATAGTGTCTAATTTTGTGTCTTTAAAAACCCTTCCCTCATTATTTGTGGATAGATATAGCTCTATCTCATCCATTTGCTACTGCTTCTAAGATAACATGGCTTACCAGACTTGAAAATTGATCACAATTAGATTGTAAATGGTTCATAGGTCAATTCTTATTTCTCAAATTACAATTGAACTCTTTTCAGCTTAATTGAGATCAATTTGAGTTCAAACTAGGGCCTTTATGCAATTTTTAGGGCTTTTTAAAGCTTTAATGGTGATGGGTTATTTTTACTTATGCTCATTCATGTCTTAGATTTGATTTTGACATTTGTATTTATATGTTTAACCTTTTAAGCTCAAAAAATCTTATATTTTGTCATTTTGTGCTTGCATGGTGCTTATTTGGCATCTATTTAGCAACTTTTATGGCATTTTTCGTAAATGCCTTCAAATCACTAGCCATTGTTTTTTTTAAATTTTCCCTTTTGTTTTGTGTTATTGGATCTTCATCCAATGATCAACATAAACCATTGATCATGCTTCAAGATCTTGCATATTATTGGTCATATTTGTATCCAATCCCATTGTTGTGCCACTTGGCACCTTCATGAGCTTTTTGATCTCTACTAAATAGTCATTGATGATTTTGTGTCATTATATCACCCAGACCTAATGAAGCACGATCCATTGATCTTATAAGATACATAGTTTAATGAATGCATGGTCATAGAAAGGAACTTAGGCTAAAATATTTTAAGTTAAGTTTTTTTCATGTCAATAAACATTCCATATACTTAGGTTAAAATATTTTATGCTAAGTTTTAAATTATGATATCAAATATCCCCTTGGATGATATAAAACATGTCCCCTTATCTAAGTAAAATATTTAAAGAGCTTGAATTTTATGACATCATAGATGTTAGTGATGGCCTTGTGGATGATAAATGATGTTCGTAAGAATGTGAAATTTAAGATCATGAAATTATCTAGGTTTGGTGGGATTAAAGATTATGATCTCATAGACATCAATGATAGCCTTGTGGATGTCAAATGATATTCATGAGAATGCTAATTTTAATATCCTCAAATTCTTGTATTCCATAGATATCAAATTAATTTCAATCCATTTGATCAATATCCATGATGAATCAAGAGTCATCCGATCAAGATCTAAGTGAGTACACACCATTAGTTTGGGATTCTATTAAAATTAAGCTTTGTATATGGGAATGCCACATGGTAAGTCTATGGAGTTTCTGAGCTTTGACCCCCTTAACCATAGGAAGGACCTATAGGTCATTGATCTATATCTGAGTCCTTGAGATGATGACACTTGTCATCCTCATGGGACTCTTTTTAGCCTTTAACATTTCAACATCATCTTCACTTTGTTTGATCAAGATCCATGATAGTAAGAGCAATTGGATATGTAAAAGGTAAAAAGTGTTTAAGTCAGGGCTCGGGTGATAAGGACTTAAGCTAAAGTGTTAATAATAAGGTCTCATCTATGCTAATAGATATGATGGGGCCTTAGGATTAAGACTTCAGGATAAACAAGTAACAAAGGGGACCACTCCAGGAAAATTAAAAGGGACCCTATCAACATGAATGTTACATTGGGTTAGAAATAAAGGAAATAAAAGGGGGGAAATAAAAGGGGCCAAGTAATTTGAAATATTCCCACTAATTTTTTCTTGCCAAATGTAAGTTTGAACCAAGGACTTAAGCTAGGGTTTTCTAAAGGAGGGTCTTTAAAACATGAATCCATGCTTGAATTTTCATAGACCAAAGGCTAGTAAAATCCTAAATGAAAATAAACTATGAGATTATAATCATGACCCATTGATAAGGGCTCCATAAAACTTCAAACTTATCATATGAAGGGAAACTATTACCAACATTAGGTAACCTTAAAGCAAAACCATAAACTAGTAGGCCAACTTTATCAAAGTGGATGATCTTCAAATTTCAATAAGTTTCAAAACATGCCATATTTTTAGTGTTAAAGTTCAATGTATCTCAAAGGTCCCAATTTTCAAAAATGGGGGTATGTTGACATAAAGAAATGGAAAATTCTAGGGTAACATAGAAATATGTTAGAACTTAGATGATCTAGTTTAGACAAGTGACTAGGTCACCTATTTTACTTGATCTAGGCCATCACCAAGATTAGTTTATGGTGGAAACAAGCTTTGCACATGTAGAATTAGGGTCAAACATTAAGACATAGAAATGTTGTGTGTGTACTTTGATTCCACTTAGTATTTTTCATGGGATTCAAGAGACAACTTATAACTTTTATTCATTTAATCATTAACATTGACTTAGAGCATATTTGTATATCCATTAAGGACCATGCTTCTAGTTTAGGGAAGGCTTAGGTATTGTTCTACTACCATCTATGCATCTATAACCCTAATAAATATTGCTTTGGATCCACTTACAACCTTTCTCCACTTTTATACATGCATCTATATCCCTAGTGGAGATTACCAGAATCACCTTTGATTGAAAATGCTTTTGATTTTTTAATAAGTCCTTGGATTTTGTATTTTTATATCTTTTAGGATTTTCAGCAAAATTTGGGAACTAGGGTAGATAGGTTGAAGGATTTGTTCAAATCTTTAATCTTTAAGTAATCAACTATGGTTGCTACCTTTGTCCCAAGAAAGGATGTTTGTTAAGTGCAAGCATGACTATGCCCTAGTATCTTAATATTTCATTCCTCATGTGCAACTCTTCTTAAGACCATGTTTAGATAAGAGAAATGTTAAAATTTTCATCAAAAAATTAACCTATTCATCAATACTTACTAGTTCCTCTAAATTAAAATATTGAGATCATATTTCAAATACATATTCAACATGTGTATGAGGTACAACCTATATTTATGGACTTTGGAAGTTTCAAGCAAACTAAAGTATCTCTAAGCAGGGGGCTATCTAAAAGGACTTATTGGAAGCAAGGAATAGAGAAAAAAGAAACAAACACATAATAGAAAACAAAAAAATAGGAAGAGAAAAGGGAAGGAAACAAATATATACATGATATGTACAAAAAAGGGATATGAAGGAAAAAATTGAAGAGATCTAACTAGCCTACCTACACTAGCTCTAACCAGTCTTACAATTTTATTCCATGAAGACCCTTGGTGAAGTAGTAACAAAGTAATGCTTGAGATATTTCCCATTAGTGGGAAATTTTAATTTTACTCCTTGAAGGTCTCTCAACTTGAAGGTATTATTTCCAAGCATCTCTACAATATGATAAGGGCCAATCTATATGGGTGTGAATTTTCTATGTTTGCCTTTGGGTTTAGATGCTTTATCCCAAAAGAGGACCAAGTGTCCCTTATTTAACACTTTCACCTTTTACCTTTTGTCAAACCACATCTTCACCATGGTTTGGCACCTACTAAAATTAGCAAAGGCTTCTTCCTGTGCATCTTCCATTTGGATGATGTGTAAAAATCTCAAATTTGAAATATCTTGGCCTTCTTCCATATATTCTTGCATGAATTTATATTTAGGTAGTTTTAGAGTGATAGGAAAGATATGATATTGGACATATACCAACAATAATAGTGATTCCTTTATGGCTTGCTTCATCCTTATCCTATCTACCCATAAAGCATAATTGACAAGCTTATGCTATGTTTTGGGTTTATCTAAAATAGACTTATTGATTCCTTTCATTACATTATTATTGTTAGATTCAAACACTCCATTTCCTTGAGGATAATGGTTTAATGAAAACTTAAGACAAATAACATTATCATACACCCACTCTATCATCTCTATGGATGTAAATGCAAATCCATTGTCACACACCAAAGAGACTAGAGTTCTAAAGGTGGTACATATGTTCTCCTCCAAAAAACTAATCACTTATTCCATCATGCATTATTTATTGGCTACAAATTTATTCCACCTTGTGAAATACTATATAGTAGTCAGGATATACTTGTGACCTTCTGATGAATTGGGGTTGATTACCCATACAAAGTCCAACCCCATTATACAAAAGGTTTATCAACTAGGACTAGTTTAGAGGCATGGATACCTTTGTTTCTTTGGTGCTAAATATTTATCATGAATGACATTCCCTCATGTATTTATGATCATATTTGAAAATAGTTGGCTAATAGTATCCAACTTTGAGGATTTTATTGGTTGTTGTCCTTCTAGATGGGTACCCATTATCTAACTTCTCATGGAAGGTGTTCATGATTTGGGTAGCTTCTTATTTTGAAACACATCTAAAGTAGACACATTTAAAGTTATTTCTATATGAAACACAACCTTTGATAAGACAATGCACTTCCTTGAGTCTTAAGGCCCTCTTTTTCTCATTGGTTAGTCTTATATGATAAGTTTCATTAATTATCAAGTGGATGATGGAATCATACCATTCATTAGGTTGAAAATTATGTTGACTAACCTCCATGATACTTAGCTTAGGGTTGGTATTAACAATCATTTGGATCAATCCTTGACACCTTACCAGTTTTGTAGTTTTCATTTCTATGTCATATTCTTGTAAAATTGACATCCATTTACCTCTACATTCTCCAAGTTCATTCTAGCTCAGCATGAACTTTATGGTAAGGTTAAGTAAAATATAATGCACCTTATTTATATGGATATAGTGCAAAAGTTTATTCACTACCTTAACAAATGCACATTTATTTTTATCAATCAATGAATAATTCAACTCAACATTCTCAAATTTAGTACTCATGAGAGCTATTGGGTGATCACACCCATCAATCTTTTATGTTAAAACTACAGCCATAGTATGGTCAGAAGCAAAAGAATAGAGATAGAAGTCCTTTCAAAAGTCAATACTTATCATGATTGGAGATTGGATAATATATTCTTTGATGTCATTGAATGCCTTGATAGATTCCTCATTCAATGTAACTTTAGCATCTTTCTTCAGCATATCATTCAATGGTTTAACAATTTTTGGAAAACTGAAAATGAGTTTTCTTACAAAATTTATGTTACCAAAGATTGATTTAAAACCCTTTATACTATTTGGAGGCTCTATCTTAGATATAGCTTCCACTCTTTTAGGATCTATGGAGATCCAATATTTAGTTATAACATGGCTTGATAATTTGCCTTCATTAATACTAAAGATGCTTTTCTTGGGATTGAGGGAGATTCCATACCTTTTGCACCTTTCAAACACCTGTTGTAAATACATAAAGTGATATTCCCTATTTTTATAAAAAATAGTTAGATCATCCATTTATATAATGATACACTTAACAATTATACCTTGGAATGCATGGTCCATGGCCTTTTAAAAATTATCTCCTCCATTTATCATCCCAAAGGGCATTCTCTTCTGTGCAAAAGTGCCCTACTTAGTTGTGAAAGTTGTCTTCATTTTGTCTTCCTTATCAACTAGCACTTGATTATATCTTGAAAAAACATCAAGAAAAGACATCATGGTTGATCCTAAAACAATTTTTACTACTTGGTCAATAGAGGGAAGAGGATAATTAGCCTTTTTAGATGCTTTATTCAAATTTCTAAAGTCAATACACAGTCTAATTACATCATTATTATTTCTAATTGGTACCAAATTGGCCACCTAGGTAGAGTGCCTAATGGGAAATATGATTTTATAATATAGCAATCTCTTAACTTCTTTAAATATCATAGGATCTAAAATAGGATTTATAGGTCTTTATATTTTCCTAAAGGGTTTACAATTTTCCTTGAAAGGAATAGTATGCGTAATGAATCTTGGGTTAAAGATATTCAATTCATCATAAGACTAGGCTATGACATCCTTGTATTTTGTCAACAACTCTTTAGCTCTCTTAACCTCAACACTTGTGCAAGATTTTCCAATAATGACCTGTTGAGGTTTATTTTGAGGGCCAAGATCAATTGCATTGTAATCTTTCCCATTTACCTTGGGAACCTTAGGGGTTTTATCTAGTTTGTCTTGATCAAAGAATCTCCCTAAGGAAATCAAGCCTTTGAGAATCTTATTTTCATTCAATTGAATGACTCTACCATCAAATTTGCCTTCTCTATAAGTAATTTAGTTAACCTAATTTATGACATGAGCTTAAAATTATCTTAACTTGGTCATGAAATCTAACATATACTAATAATCACTAAAGACTTGATAATGAATTACATTATCAAGGACCAAAAGATAAGGTATCATCTCAATTCTGAAGTTGGGTGAGTCTTGGTCAAATAGGAGGTTGGCTGTAATAGGGTTAGCTCATTAGTTGCCTTATTCTCCTCTCTAGGGATGGAGATAATGTTAAAGGCATCAAAAGTCTCAATTAGATCCTTGACCCTAAATTTATACCTCTTCAAGTATGATAGTTTGCATTAATATTTACTCTTTACTTGGTTGAATACAAGTTTTAAATCACCATAAACCAATAGGTCTTTGACTTTGTTTATTATAGAAAATTATAAACCTAGGATGAGGGCCTCATATTCAATAAGGTTATTGGTGCATGGAAACTATAGCCTATAAGAAATATGAAATTTATTACCCATAGGGTCAGTTAGGATAATGTTGAATCCAGACCCAAAATTATACCTATCACCATTAAAATGTAACTTCTATAACCCAAACATAACATGAGTACTCTTAGGGTCACATACCTTTGTAGTTTCTAAGGTGAAAAATCCCAAATTAGAGTCAATTATGTTGACCCTTTCATTAACAACATTGTACTCAGTGATCATGTGTTTCATTCTTGGTTCCCTTTTAACTCTTATTTGGTTAGGAACTCCTTTCCAAGGTAGCCATAAATGTGAACAATCTATAGACATGTATAAATTTAGAGTTTTGGTCCATTTCCTACTTAATGAGATTCCATAAGCATCAAGAATGTCAACAACTTGGACATTAATAAACTATTATACTTTAGGCTCAGAGGCTAATTGCATATGAACATTCAATAATTCTCCAATCACATTAAATCTAGATTTATCTAATTGAGTAACAACTCTATCAGACTTAATAAGTATCAAGCCAAGTTGTTTGTGAGCACCTATTATCATGATTTTTGTGGATGCACTAGAATATAATAAACAATTGTGTAGATTCTTATTGAAAATTATGACTATAAGTAGGAAAGGAGGAGAATCTACCTTAGCTTTATGCATAGTCACATCAACATTATCATCTTTGGGTAGTTTGTTATATTTCTTTGAGAATGATTCTAGCAAGAGGTCCCTTTGTTCTATGATCTATGTTAATTCATAAAATATAATGTTAGATTTTATCTTCTTCATATCTTCAACAATATTATAAATAAACTCATTTGAAGAACTATTAAAATCAACATTATGCTTAGAGGTACTCCCTTTAAGTGGTTCCAGATCATTGCTTAAAGAAGTGTCTAAAGGAGTTCTAAAATTATTTGGTGGTGTTGAAGTAGTTAAGGGTTGCCTTTGATCTTTTTTACTCCAAGGATAATTATTCTTCAAGAATTATTTTAATGCTTGGATTTAATCAAGGACATCATCAAGTTCATTATCCTCTTGAAAAGGGAATTCAAATATTTTCACCATGTTGACTTGATTAGATGATTTGGATCCCAATTTATCTACAACACTATCCTTATTAGGGACCACTTAAAATGTGTATAACTCTTCTTAGAAAGATTCAAATGCCTTTCAAAACTCAATTCAATCAATCTCACCATGTTTGGTTGTACAATTAAATATACAATAATTAGGCAAAGCATTGTCAATGAGATTAATATCCATGGTTTTCTTGATAGAAGATCCTTAATTAGCCTTGTTACAGAAACTATCATTCTGAAACCTATTGTTAAGCCTATTAAAAATTTAGAATGAGAAGTTCCTACTAGATCTCTCTATTATATTGTCAACTTATTTTTGTAGCTAAAGGAAATTAGTGCTTAATATTTGGACCATTTTCAAAATAGACTCATTTTAATTCTTGGGAGTTTCATAATTATGAACCTAATTATTGTTAGTATCAATAGATGGTACTAAAGTTATTTGATCATTTGCATTGAATCCATTAGCATCAAGATGACTAATGAATCCTAGGTTATGATTAGGAACAACATGAATCAAAGGAAATTGACTTAGATTTTGGAGTTGATTCAAGGATGGAACATTTTGATTGTTGTTGTGGAAGATGTCTAGAATGGGCAAATGTGGATTGATATTTGGAACGAAATAATCCATTTGTCCTTAGGGTTTCATTTGATCATTTAGGATAACTACTTTAGAATAAGTTTTGGCCAATGAAATTATAGTTGAAAGAGATCTTTTCAAAAATATAAAAGTCATAAGATCTACTACATCCTTGTAGATTTCTAGATCTAAAACATCATTAGGTTTATAAGGATATATGGTCCTACTATACATCTTATGAAATTTGGAATTAAAGGACCTTATGGGCTTATTTTCATCCCTCTTGATGGTGGTGAAATAGTGGTATATGACACATGGACTAAAATTTTTTCTGAACTAGTCTATGAAAACATTAGTGAAACCATCCTAGTTAGTAATGTAATTATTCAAAAAATTAATAAACCATTCATATGAAACATCTTTAAAATTAAGAGGGAATAATCTACATGATAAATCTTCATGTATGTCATTTATCAACCTTAAAATAGCTTTGAAATATTTAATATTCTCTTTAGTAGTTACAATATTAGTTGGATTAAATGTTGGCAAGCATTTTTAGGATTATGTGGGAGGTCATGTACCATACCTAGCATGTTGATCAAATATTCTCACAATAAATCCATACCTGGATGAAGGTTGAAGGTAGGGATACCTTGAAGAGGTAAATTTGGAAAACATTTAGAATGTCTATGCCTACCTTTATCTTGTTTGTTTCTTTTATGGACTTCTAATTGAAGTAAATTTTCTATTGTCTTTGAATGTGATCTAGTTTAAATTCTTAGTAGTTCTAGCTTGAATATTTGAGATCCTATTAGAGATATGATGTATCAATCCAATATTTATTAATAACAAGGGTTATATTTGTACACTAAGTTAATTTTGCAAATATTTATGTGAATAACAATAAAGGGAATCAAAATATAACTAGGATAGCTAAAATATGTATCCAATTACAAAAATATGGCTTATCTTTAAAATTATAATCTCAAATAAACCTATATCTATGAAATACATACCAATATTTGATCAAAACAAGATATTCTAACCTCAAATACTATGAATTTTTATATCTTAAGCTATATTAACAAAAATTAAACACCAAAATTCAAATAACTATGAGTTTTGTCTAAAGGAAATATGGGAGAAGTACCACAAATATCAATTATCTTTACACTTTTGAGAAAATTATTTCACATAGGTGTAAAGATAACATTAATATTTTATAGCAATGCATGGAGCTTAGCAAAGATTTAACCAATTCAAAAATATTATCCCTCCTTCTAGAACTAATAGAATATGTTCTTGTTGATGCCTTTAAATGTATCACAGGTGCCCTTAGTGTTCAAAGAAAACTTCCTATTTTATAATTCTAGGAATTTAGAACATGAGTAGCAAGTTTTGGCAAATTATGTTACCTATGGTGAAATAGCAGTAGAGTAATGTTTAAATGTTCCACAAAATTGATATTAATTGATGTTTTTCATCCATCATGGTCCAAATATTTACAAATTTTAAATATTTATGCTACTAATTATGAAAAATGATCACATTTTAAACTATAGAGTAATCTAATGGATACTTACAATGAAATCTAAACTAGAGTGATTTGGTTAAATAAGGGTAAGGTAGAAAGAGAATAAGTGATTGATGATATTAGCCTAAAAAATTATGACAAATTTTAAATCACAAATTAATATGAATTTAACTAGTATATGGTGAAAAATAGCATAAGCTTAGATCTCACTACACACCAGGCAAACTTCAAAGGATGATATAAAGAAGTACAAGTAAGAACTAACTTTACTTTAAAGATTTGATACCACATTTAAATAGAATTTGCACATTCTAATGTAGAGAAAATAAAATGAATAAAATTCAAGATCATTCAACTAATATAGCATAAACAAAAATTAGTAACCCTGTAATCAAAGATGTAACTCAGAATTCATAAAAACCATCCAAATTTAAGACTTAGGACTAGAAATTGAGAGAAAAGACATATAATAATTGACACAAACAAACTTGGACAATATTTACGTAATTCCTTGATTGTATTAATTTCTCAAAGTATACAAATTTTCCTCAAAATTCTCTCACTTAGGAAATGGTAGTACTATCTTTAATAAGAGGACAAGGTAGTATATTGATCAGTTACAAGATACAAATGCATCAGAAGTAAGGATAACTATCCTTTTTCTAAAAAATTATTGACCTAGGGGTGAACATGATAACAAACTAGCATATGTCTTTACATAATAATATTCCATTTTCAAGATGTTACAAATATTTTAAAAATGGAATACTATTTAATTCTCTAATGGGCCCTACATCTGAGGACTTGCTTACTATTGCTAAAGAATGTTCATATATTTTTGATTTTGTTCATTAAAAAGTCCTAAATCCACAGTTAGCCTTAAAATACATTCCTCCTCTTTGTCATCTAGAGCATTCAATTCTCTTTCATTTCTAGCCATGGCTTCCTTGATCCTTCTAGCCATAGTTATCCTTTCTCCTACATTAAATATCATATCTAAGATCCTAATATTATCTACCCTAGATTGGCCTTGACTATTATTTCTTATTTCCTATATCACCAAGGTATTCTTATGTTTGAATTCATCATCTATCATGATGCCTAAGACAATGGGCTACACAGGGTTAGTCGACATAGTCCCAAGGAGCTATTCAATCCTTTCCATTAGCTGCTTATCATTCTTTAGGAGTATCTCTAGTTTTTGTGACAAAGCATTAAAACTCTATACCTTTTCAATAACTATTCCCATAATTTCATTCAAATGTCCCAAACCAATGGTTTTGAACATATAAATATTTCTTCCAATTTATATGTTGATTAGCCTTATTATTTTATCCTATGAATCTTGCCATTAGGATATTTGATTAAAACAATGAAATATATCTTAGCTTCATTATTATCAATGCATCAAACATGTCAAAGAAGGATTCATCAAGTATTTTGACCATTGTCTCAGGCACTGATAAGATAGCCTTTGTCTCCAAATTCTCCTTTGCCTTCTCTAAGTTATATATTATTTGATTCATGCCTTTGATGCCAACTATAACTTGAGATAGGTGAGCCTTAGTAATATATTCAATGTCATATACATGGATGGGTTTCTCACTAGGTGATTTGGGCAACAATTCATGTGATAATTCGGGTGACAGGTCCACCCCAATTGATGACAGAACTTCTAGGAGCCATAACTTTTACACTGTAGCTCCAATTGACATGCCATTTGAACCATTGGAAATATAAGAATGAGGAGAATGTGGTGAGATGTCATTGATATTTTCTCAATGTATTTTTACCCTATAAAACCCAATGGAAGTGCCCCCAAATTTTATTTTTAGTAGTGCAGTCTAAAAATAGTAAGTTTCTAAAAATAATAATTTCTCAAATTCTATATTGTTGTAAATTGTGGAAGTCAAACCACTTAATCTCCCTAAATATTGGTGACCTTAAAAATCCTCATCCCAGCTTCAAAACTTTTATAAATTAATATGTAACCCAAAATGGAAATCAAACATCTCTTCCTAGAGATAAGCATATAGTTGTATTATGATCTTGAGTAACAAAATATCTCTTCTTAAAGATAGCATTATGATATAGTTGTATTATGATATAGTTTTATTATATTTTAGGAAAATATTTTATGTTTTGGATCAGTGGTATCATAGTAGCTTGTCTTTAGAGTTTACAATCTTGAGGATGAGGTCAGATTACATGAAGCTTGGGTGGAAAATAGAACCAACAGACTATCCACCTATTCACTCCAAATGACTTCAAATGGTAGACAACATCGATACATCCAATACTTTTAAGGAAATGGTGAATGAATCCCTCTAATAGTATTAAGTATAGATGCTACAAAAATTAACTCAAATTCTCCAACAAATCTTGATGTGAAAATTTTGGCTCCTCATCTATACCCCCACATCCTTTCAGTGCCCCAACACCCTTCAAGGTTTAGATGCATTTTGATATCCATACATTTGAAGGAAAATCAATGATGATGTAGTATAAAATTAGTTGGATCAATTATCTTCTTATTTTTCTATAAATAAATTCATTGATAAAGAGAAGATCACTTTTCCTCTTTTGAAAGTATCATTACCTATCAAAAATTGGTGGGAAGTGTACAAAAAGAGATTCAGTGTAAATGATATTGGCCTTGAAGTGGAGCCTACCTAGGATGATTTCATAGAATTTGTAAAGGAAGAATACTACCCCATTGGAGCATATGATGATATATACATAGAGTGGTAACAACTTTGCCAAGGTAAGGAATAGTTTGTTCAAGATTACACTGACATTTTTCATTCTCTATCTATGAGATTAGGCATCCAAAAAAGTGAGAAAAATAAGGTTCTCAGATATCATGGTGGACTACAATGGTACATGTGGGAAGAAATGGAACTCTTTAATTTGTAAACCCTCGATGAGGCATATAAGTTCACAGTGAAGATTGAGTAGAAGAATGGAAGAATGAATACAAAGAGTCATCCTTCAAAATGGAAAAGTGACAAAGAAGGTTAAACATGAGGCCAAAATTGGAATCAAAAGGAAGGAAAGACTGGGAAGTGGTGTGATTATCACAAATCTGAAACTCACTCCAAAGAAAAATGTTGAGCCATCAAGTCCCTAATTTCTGAGTCACAATCCTCAACACCCACTACTCTACCTCATATATACCTTGTAGTTGAAGAGGTTGAAGAAGAGATTATAGACACTAAGCCTAAATCCATTGTTTCTTCATCATAGACCCACAAGGAGAGGCTAGATGACAAGGAAAGGTTTTTTCACTCTAAATTATGGGTGAAAGGTAAGCCTCTACATTTCATTCTTGATAGTGGTAGTCAAAAGAATTTTCTCTAAATTTTTTGTTAAAATCCTAAATCTGTCCATGAAGCCTCAACCAAAGCCATATAGTATTGGATGGTTGAGTCTAGGGAGAAACCTCTGTGTCACCCACCAATGTCTTCTCTCATATACAATAAAACCTTTCCAAGATGAGGTCTTATGTGATGTAGTCAATCTAGATGTTTTTGATGTAATCCTTGGTCAACCATTCATGTATGATCAACATGGCATATATGAATCAAGAACTCAAAGGATAACTCTCACTCTTGGAACATGGTGCTATAGGGTACCAGAGGTACCACCTTCTACATCTATCTCTTTGATTAATGCCAAGAAATTTATTCTCATGGTGGTCAAGCCATAAGAATAAAAAATGGATAATGTTATAGCCTTGAAAACATAACAACAAAAGTAAATATATACCAAGCTGAAGAAGTTCATGACCTTCCATCCATAGACTAATGGTCAGACCGAAATGACGAACAATCGAGCCCTGCATAGTTTCATAAATCACAATCCATTCCAAGTATGCATCAAGAATCAAATAAAAATACAAATACCACACTTGATGAAAAATATTGATGAAATGGGGACCATTTATTCTCAAGGAGGGAGGAATGATCTGGGCAAGAATTCGAGTGACAATTCGGGTGACAGATCCACACTAATTGATGACAGAACTTCTGAGAGCCATAAGTTTTGCACTGTAGCTCCAATCAACTCACCATTTGAACCATTGGAAAGATAAGAATGAGGAGAATATGGTGAGATGGCATTGATATTCGCTTGATGTATTTTTACCCTTGAAAATTGAATGGAAGTGAACCAAATTTCAATTTTAGTAGTGCAGTCTAAAAGTAGTAAGTTTCTAAAAATAGTAATTTCTCAAATTTTGTATTGTTGTAAATCATGGAAGTCGAACCACTTAATCTCCCTTGAGATTAGTGACTTTAAACATCCTTATCCCACCTTAAAAACATGTATTAATCAATATGTAACCTAAAATGGAAATCATAAATATCTTCCCAGAGATAAGTACATAGTTTTATTGCAATCTTGAGTAACAAAACATCTCTTTTCAGAGATAGCATTATTATTATTGTGTTGTTCATATTTCTTGAATTATCTTTCAGCCAAACCTTTTGAGTTTTGTATCACTAGGTCTCTAGCCTCTAATGGAGTTAATCTTGCAAATGGTTCAACCTTTTGAAAGTGAATTCTTTAATCCCCACCATGGTATTTCTAATCATCACTCTTTCTAAGCATGTTATTTTGGGATTGAATTATATAATGGTAATTATTTCTATGAACTTTGGAGGTTTAGGAGCCTCCATCTTTGAGTTATTTAATGATCTTAAATCATCCATTTATTTGTTTTTTGACCTTGTAGTGGCCACTATTATGCTCTCTTACTCCATCAAAAACCTTATCCATGCCTTGATATCATCATGTACATCAATATTGATAGTTTGGGTTAAGGTCCATGAGTGGGATAAAGAGGGGATCTTTTGTATTTTCCCATAGATGAAACAATCAAGGATGATTGGTCCATGAATAAGGTACTCATCACTAAATATGTTTATTTCACTTATAGGGTGAGTGAAAGTCAACTTGGGCTTCTTTTTCCTGATTGAGATTATTACCAATTCTACCTTTCTCTTCCTCAATGGTGTTACTGAGACTAGATGTAAGGCAACTTCTTTACCTTTTTATTTCTTAGCCTCCTTTATTTGGGCTTGTGTTACTTCAACAAAATCCTTTTCTTCATAAGACCCATATGCCTCAGCAAGGATCTTGAGGGCATCTTCCACTATCTCATCAAGATCCAGGGTAATCATGTCTAGGTAATCAATGGGGGATGCTAGTCCTTGAGGTAAGGTTGAGGATGAGGGTCCCTCACCAAGCCCTTCTTTTAGGTTTTCCTTACTAGGAACTTGTGAAATCTATTCTTGGGGTTAGTTCCCTTCCATTTTTGGTTGCTCTTGACGGGGCCTTGAAGGGTTAGGTAGAAAATGGTACTACAAGGGCCCCATTTTCCATATAACTCTAGGGGGATTAAAATCACTAGATAATTTATGCTCAAGTATAATGTTATTTTCCTTAACCATAGCCAATATTTATTCAAAATTGTTTACTTGATGTAAAAGGTGTCATAGATGTCAAGGTGGTGATCATATACTGGCTTGGACAATTTATTAATATTGTGACATTAGGGTCCCACTACTTCAACTCATCTAGTTGAAATCCAAAGGCACCACTATGTCTCAAAATAGTGTCCACATGTTTCTAATCTTGAAAAATATTTCTACCAATTGTCAAAGGAAAGGGATGGAAGAGGCCTTTCTTTTTCTCCTTGTATACTCCATCAATGCTATGAAGAAATTGAGATGTAATTTATTGATCTACTAGTTTAGTGGGAACATAGATGGGCAACTTGTAAGTTTAAATCAAAATCCCTTCAATTTTGATCATAGTACAATCAAGATACATCTATATGTCTCCCATTAGCTACATATTTCTTGATTAAAGGGCTAATTTTGGGTATGGGAATCCCTATAATGGCTTATACTAAATTAGGATAAACACAATCACAAAAGAACTACATGTTGTGTCTATATTTGAAAATGTGTATTTTGGAATAATGTAGGAGACTTTAAACCTTCCCTTAGGTCACCAATTTTGATATAAGTGATAATGGCGGAGGATATCGAGGCATATAGTAGATAGGAAATCATGAAGAATCAACCATTAGTTTTCTTCTTAATGGTTTTGAATTGTCTTTAGATGGATGTTGATCATCTCCCTAATTGGGGGCATGAGCTCTTTATCTACCATGAAATATACATAAGATACCCAACACTTATTGACATATGTTTTGGATGACACCCCAAATATTCTTTTCAATTTTTTCATAATTACCTTAATCCCCTCTCTAAATAAGGTAACTAATTTTCTTCCTATAGGGTCCCGGATTACATGGTTTCCTTGGAGCACCATGGTCTAAGGATGGTGTCTAAATCATTATTACCATTCCATTATTTAATGGTGGGTAAATCCATCTAGGGTTTTCCTAGTTTGTAAAATCTTTCAAAAGCCAATGGGGAAATGTATACAATTATCCTAGAGCTTCCTTCATGAGTTATCTAGTCTTGTTTTATTCCACAATATTTAAAAATGGAATCAGGGATGTCAATATAGTGGAGTACTTAAAGTTTAGTAATAAAATGGCAGATACTAGCCATTTGGACTACAACCAAATCATAATACTTCTTACTGATGGTGGCAATATTTTTCTCTTACTTAGTGATGGCTTTCATCTCCTCAATGATCTAAAAGAGCATAGACCGATTATTATTTCCTATGTTTAATGCTATAGTGTCTAGGTTTGTGTCTTTGAAAACCCTTCCCTCATTATCTATGGATAGATACAGCTGTATCTCATCCCTTTATTGTTGCTTCTAGGCTACCATGGCTTACTAGACTTGTAAATTGCTTATAATCAAATTGCAAATTATTCCTAGGTCAATTATTCTTGCTCAAATTATAATTGAACTCTTTTTAGCTTAATTATGATCAATATGAGTTTAAACTAGGGCATTTTATGCAAGTTTTAGTGTTTTTTTAAGATTTAATGGTGATGACTTATTCAGACTTAGGCTCATTCATGTCTCAGATTTTATTCTAACATTTTCCTTTACACATTTTCTATTTCAAGCTCACAAAATCAACTATTTTATCATTTTGTGCTTTCATGGTGCTTATTTGACATCTATCTAACAACTTTCATGGCATTTTTAATAAATGCCTTCAAAGCACTAGCCATTGTTTTTTTAAATTTTCCCTTTTGTTTTGTGATGTTGGATCTTCATCCAAGGATCAATACAAGATTTTGATTATGATCCAAGATATCACATTTTATTGGTCATATTTATATCTAACCCCATATTTGTGCCACTTTTCACCTTCATGGGATTTACAATCTCTTCTTAATAGTCGTTGGTGATTTCATGTCATTAGATCATCCAGGCCTGATGAAGCACGATCCATTGATCCTATACGATACACCTACTTTAATTACTGCATGATCATAGAAATAACTTAGGATAAAATATGTTAAGATAAGTTTGCTTAATGTCAATAAACATGGCATAGATTTAGGATTAAATATTTTATGCTAAGTTTTAAAGTATGATATCAACTGACCCCTCTAATAATATAAAACATGCCCTTTTATCTAAGTAAAATATTTGAATATTTTGAATTTGATAGCCTCATGGATGTTAATCATGGCCTCATGGAAGACAAATGATGTTCATGAGAATGTCAAATTTAATCTCATGAAGTTATTTAGGTTTAGTGGGCTTAAAGTTGATGGTCTTATAGACATCAATGATGACTTCATGGGTGTCAAATGATGTTCATGAGAATGTCAATTTTAATCTCATCAAATTTCTATATTCTATAGATCTTAGATATAATTCACTCTATCTAATTAATATCTATGATGAATCAAGAGTCATTTAATCAAGATTTGAGTGAGTATATGCCATTGGTTTAGTGCTTTATTAAAATTAAGCTTTGTATGCATGAGTGTCATGTGGTAGCTCTATAGGCTTTTTGATCTTTGATCCTATTGACCCTCAAGAGGACCTATTAGTTACTAATATTTGTCTAATTCCATAAGATGATGACACTATTCATCCTCATAGGAATCCTTTTAGCCTTTAACATTTCAACATCATACTCACTTCATTTGATCAAGATCCATGATGGTATGAGAGCTATTAGATCTACAAAAGGCAAAAAGTGTTTAAGTCAAGGCTTAGGGTGATAAGGACTTAGGCTAAAGTATTAATAGTAATGTCTCATTCATGCTAATAAATATGATAGGGCCTTATGATTAAGACTTTAGTATAAATAGGTAACAAAGGGGACCATGTTAGGGAAATTAAAAGGGACCCTATCAACATGAATGTTAGACTCAGTTAGAAATAAAGGAAATAAAATGGGCCAAGTAATATTAAATACTCCTACCAATTTATTCCCACCAAATTTAAATTTAAACTAGGGACTTAACCTAGGGTTTTCTAAAGGAGGGTCCTTAGAACATGAATCCAGACACAAATTTTCATAGACCAAAGGCTAGTAAAATCCTAAATGAAGATAAATTGTGAGGATGTAAATAGGACCCATTCATAAGGTCTCCATGAAACTTTCAACTTATCACATGAAGGGTAACTATTAACAACATTAGGTAACTTTAAATAAAACCATAAACTTGTAGGCCAACTTTATTAAAGTGGATGATCTTTAAATTCTAATAATGTTCAAAACATGCCATGTTTTTAGAGTTAAAGCTCAAAGTATCTCAAGGGTCCAAATTTTCAAAAATAGGGGTATGTTGACCTCAAAAATACCTTAATCCAAAATATGGAAATAATTTTTTTAACCAACTACATACAACTGGCCATGGCTAAAGTGGGGTCGAGGCTGAAATAAATTGTTATTTGTAAGAGGGGTATAAATGATATAATAAGGAAACCACATGAAAATAATTGATAAAACATGGAAACTTAGATATAATATGGTAATAATATATAAAAAATAAATATAAATTATATTAGGTAGTAACAAATAAGTATCTAGTTCAGGTTGCTGTGGACCCTGATCCGATTAATGAGAAGGAAAATCTAGTTCAGGTTGCTAACCAAATATTGGAAATGGGAGATCAAGTAAAGGAAGTAAGTAAAAAAAAGGTAAGCCCTACTGAAATAAAGTAATAAAAATTATTGGAAATGGAGGATTATATTGAAGAAGGTGGAAGCAGTCCTAAAAAGAACACAGAAGATTGGAGTGAGAAAAGGCAAAATGACGAACCTACTAGATTGGCCAATTGTAAAGCTGATGCTACCCTTCAATTAAATTTATGGATGTATAAGGAGATTATGGAAATCAATAGGATAATGGAAATAATGGAGGGTAAATAGGAGGTAGTTTGGAACAAAATCAATAACATGGAAAAGTAGATGAGGGATATTCCCATAAAACTCAAAGAGTATGAGAACAACCTAAGGAAAATCATAAAGGAAAGCAGAATAAAGATGGAGGAGGTAACCTCTAGTATTTTTGCTGCTGTGGTAAACATTGGCAAAAGAGTAAATGAGGAAATCAAAACTTTGGAGGGGCCTAGCAAGAGAACTAGACAAAGCTCTAGAAAGAAAGCAATGCAAGAGGGATCTACGCAGGCGACTGCTGCCATCTAGGATACTGTTGTGAAAGGTAAGGAAGTAGTGAAGATGATATTAGAACTAGAAGAATAGTTCCTGGTTCTTTTAGTTGGTTCTGCTAGTTGGTTGTGTTTTCTGGTCTTGGTACCTAGTTTTTTGAACTTTTACTTTGGAGTTTATAGGTCTCTGTAAAACCTGGGGGCTATCTTTGGTTATTCATTTGGTAGCTTCTAGTCTTTGTATGTTGGTTTTGTTACTTCGGTGAAGTAGGATTTAGGCTTGCCTATGGACATTTCTGTTCTATCTTTCTCCTTTTGTTAAGGGTTTTGGGGTCCCTTCAAAACCTGTTTTTACCTTAATCTAAAAAAAATAAGTATCTAAATAAAATTTTTAACCAAGAGTTATCTAACTATATATACTAGCATACAAAGATACCATATACTAACAATAATAAGATATAGTAAGTATGGATAAGAAGATAAAAACATACTACTTTAGTAAAATAATATAGACCAAATATAACTAAGATTTTATAGATAGGGATATTTATTTTAAGTTGATTTGTCAGGGCATCAATATTCCCCTTGGTTTAAGTTGCATTTTATGAGAGATGTTTAGGTGAAGAGACAAATGGAAAGGATGGAAACCTAGGTGTATTCAATTTGGGAATCCAAATTCTAATTGTAACCTCTTTGGTTCAAATTAATTTAATTTAAATTTACATTCCTTGAGCAAAGAGTAGACTTCAATAAGAATATGCTCATATACTTTAATTTCTCTCCTTCTATTAAAAGTAGATTTACATGCATAAGAATATAAATATGATATGTTTTTATCATAAAAATGAGATATATAAACCCTAATAAATATTTAGTTTCAACTCCTCAATGTGACATAATAAATATGTTGGTAGATTCAATCTAGACTAATATAGTATAACAATCAAAACAAAAAATAGTACTATGTCGCACCATGCTAAGTAAAAAATGCAAAAAGCTATATAAAATGGGTTCAATATAAATGAAAAGGGACACAATAATTAAAAGGGTGACATTTATAAAAAAAATTAAACATATGGGACAAAATAAAAACTAACTTGATCTTGATCGAATGAGTTTTGAGAAAAGATAAAACTAGGCAGAAGAGGGAGAAGAAAGATACAAGAGAATAAAATAAGGATAGAATTATGGGATATAAATATAATGTGTAAACATGGATACTAATAAATCATATGAAAATGATATTTTATAGAGTAACACAATACTACCCAACACCAATCTTAGTACACTACTTTTGACATACACTCAAGGAGAAATATGCACCGATGAGTCTTGAAAATAAACTACTAGTGACTATGAAATATGTGTATACATATTTCACACATAAATATCATCACATTTCATAATAATGTAATACATCATGGTTCTTTTGGAAATAAACTTATCAACATGAAAGATAAAATTGAGGCTATAAATATATGATGCCAAGAAAAAAACTAAACTAAAAGTAAGACATACATACCCTGACTTACCAATTATGTAATACGATTGCATGTAAATACCTTAGTCTTGATTTTTTTAGGAATATAAATTAAAATTTGGATACCTTAACTATATAATTCTAAAAATGGATAAATTTAATGCAAGTGTATTCAATGGAGTCTAAAAATAGAGGTATGATGAAATCTCAAAAAAGATTGTAAAAAATAAGGAAATCAAGAAATACATCAAGTGAGGTATAAATTAAGTCCATAAGATCTAATTAAAAATATAAAGGATATAAAATGTGGAAAATGGGATAGATAACCATAAGGGAAGGGTTAAATTAGGTTTAGACAACTTAGAGAACAAAGATCAAAATGATACAAGGTAAAGTAAAACATAAAAGGTAGAAATGGGGGATAAATAACCATAAAGAGAGAGAGATAAATTAGGTTTAAAATTACCCAAAAAATATAATAAAATCTCAAAGTTCTAAATATAACTAAAACAAATCTTATAAAATCTGATCAACCAAGAGAGCATCTCATAAAACTCAAAAATTACCTTAAAACATGCCAATTTCAAAGTAGAACCCTTAAGCATTAAAACTTGTCAAAATGCTAACATATATAAAATACATGAAGAATAAGAAATAAAAAATATAAAATTTATTTGGAAAAAAAATCTATCTACCAAGGGGACGATGAAAATGGAAGGAAAAGTAGGCACCACTAAGGCTAAAACATGTTCTTTACTAGAAACAAGACACTCTAATCAATTCATAAATTTTAGTATTTTTAAACATCAATGACCCTAGATAAACTAACCTAATAGGCATGAGCCTGGGATAACTACGTAAGTATAAAATTCATTCCATGAATGTTGACTACATAAAATATAAAAGGATATTTTCTTCACATGACATGTTCCCTACTCCTTAGCTATTTATAGATCTTCTGATCTACTATGAGGATTGGGTAATTGCATGATAATCTATGTGTAATTAATTATTTTTTGAGCCTCCTACCATAATATACTATCCTAACACACACCAATGTACCTTGGCTCTATCATGAGAGTAATTGTAGAGTTTGGGATTCAACTAGTATAGGGGGATAAGAGAAAAGGATATGATCACATATTTTGGCATGATTTTAAATTTATTTTTTATTTTCATTTTCATTTTCATTTTATTTATTTAAATATATTTTTTTCACTTTTTTATATTTTTGTTCTTCATATGTGTTTTAAAGACCAACAATAGATTCTAAAGATCTGGCACAAGAGAACTTACACCTAGTGACTAAATAGGAATATGTAGGGACTAAGAATCTTAGACACTTAGAGATATATAGTTTAGAAGAGAGTGAAATATTTTCCTCATTCCTAAGTATTCTCAAGTGAAAAAAGTAACATAAACCAATAGGGATTGTGAGAGATCCAAAAAATTAAGGTAATATAATGAAGACTTTCTTCTGGCTAATCATGATAAGGGAAACTTTTTATCAATATAGATTAGGAAATAAAGTGATCTATAAGTACATGAGAATATAACCACAATGAGAGGGTGATTTAAGAAAGATATTATTATAAATAGATAATCCATGTAAACCTACAATAATTATAGCACAATAAATGATAGTGTTAAAACTTGAGATGGGAGAGTATAAACCCAATAAGGGGAGATAGTAAAAATTAAGCTACCAAAGAGTAAAAAAATATTCAATGCCCAAATAAAACCAAGAGTAAATATAATAAGAAGGTAAAAAAACCAAATAATATGATTATAATAATTAAATAAATAAACCTAAAATGAAACAAGCAATAATGAAATGTAAAGATACTTAAGAGCTTAAAAAGAATCAATGGAAAAATAAATCCAAAAGTTAAATATTTTAAGCTAAGAAATTAATGTAGCAAACTAATTTAAGATCATGGTACAATAAATTTAATGTAAATAATCATGTAATTCTAAATACACTAATGTAAAATTATTATATGTGATAAATGTGAAATAAATAATATGATATAATCAATAATATATTACAAATATATCATAATGTGTGTACACATATCATCAAAAACATTTAAAATATCAAATTGTAACTAATATCTTATAGTAGTCATGAAAGGATCTTCTACTCTCTTAGAAAGATATGAAAGGACTTCCTTGGAAATATCCTTAATAGATAAAGTAGGCATGATATAATTTGGAAGAGGACACTCAAAAAAAATTGTATAACATAGATGAAAAAGCAAATATTTTGTTTCTAGAGTTTTTTCTCACTAAAATAGAGGTTTCATCTCCATTTTTGGGTTGTCATGTGAATACTACTAGGTAAATATAGATTTTTACTTTATAAATCTAAAAACATTTAGAGGGATCTATATCTATCCATAAAATAGGTACAACACTCATGATAAAGACAATATAGTTACCTATTTTTTGGGATATACATTGGACTCACCTTTTGAAGAGTAAAGTCTAGTTAAAGATGAAAGTTAATGGCCTCAAGATGAAGTACATACAAATATCATTGAAGGGCTTGAAAATTAGTCAAACATTATTAATTGTTTGTGGAAGATACAAAACCACATAGGATTAGATGAGTGTGGTGGTTAAATAGCCAAGGTACTAACATATATTTTTTAACTTTTGTTTCACTAATTTTATCTTATATGTTATACAATTATGTTTTCAATTCACATAGTTTTTGTGAAATGTACAAAACTACATTGTTATCTCTTTTGAGGAGAGATTTTATGTTGGAAAGTGGATTATATTTTCCAACATATAATAAATAATAAAACTTGATTTATCATTGAATATATAAAATTGGAACAATTTAATTTAAGAATTATCACATAGAAATGTGTGATGATCATCATAAATAACAATGACATTATAAAAATCTAATATAGAAAATGGCTCCATAATAAAATTATCATGAAAGGTCAGAAAAGTGTTAGTATATTATAATATTCATTTTGGGATGTTAAAATAATGATAAATATACTTTCCATCATATGTCTCATTGGGAAGGTCAAAAGCATCATACATACCTAAAAAATAAAGGTTAATAATGTTGGTATTGTAAATAAAATATATTTGGTCAAAGGATTTTTTATAGGGTAATATCTATGCATACTTTTCTTAGACACAAAAATAAGGGTCATATAATTTATATTCATTTACATAATAAATACTATTGAGATTCAAATGGATGGATTCAACCATAATGTAATTAGAAGGAACGATAGTAGGATAGTTTCTTAGAATAATGAATTAATTGAAAAATATTTGACACTAGGATAAATATGTTTCTTTCATAATAGTAAAGGGAGAAAAATACATCCTCTATTATAAGGGGATGTTTTATTTATTGAAAAAAAATAAAGCATAAATAAATATATTTAAAATATTTACAATTAGAATATGATATAGGGTTTAATTAATTTCTACCTTTAAAATAAAAAATGAAAGAGAAGGATTATGAAGGGTCACACATCAAAAATAAAATGCAGATATTTTCTCATACATGACAAGAAAGAATTCAAAATTAGTTTGATAGTTTGAAAATAAATCAAGTATTATTTTAGAGTTGATAGATAAAAGTTAAATGTATAAATAAAGCACATATACAAATAGAAACCACAAGACACACAGTTATATAATTTGATTTATACTCTCATTGGAAAAGTGAACACAATTAGTTTTCCTTCCTTTCAAGAAATAATATAGTGAGTATCAAACAACCCCTCTACATTATCAATTTATCATGTTTATAGATTTAGGGTGCAATTTACCAACCCTTAACATTGTCATTTTTTTCATATAATAATTATATATTTATATTTCATATATTAAAAAATGAACTTAGAATTTTAGAATATGAAAAAATATGGAAACAAGTTAGAATAAAAGTAGGATACTTCCTAAGAAGATTTCCCTATGGGAGGATCTATACTTAATGGAATTGGTTGTTGAACAACCATATGTCTTGGAAATTTTCATTTATGCTGAGGAAATTTGAATATTATTAATTTTTTGACTACTGTAGTAATAGAGTTTCCTCTAGGAACCATAGTGTTATTGTATCATATCAACCATATATCATATATCACCATCATCATATTGGAGGTTGATGTGGAAGTTCTCTTTGGTGGGGTTTTGATTCTATATTTCCTATGAGTTTTCATCTACCTTGAATTATATAAGATTCCAATTAATTTATCCACTACTATCTTGGCCTAAATTTGTAAATCACTCAACTTTGTATTAGACCAACTTATAACTAGTAAAGTTGAGGTTATGATTATTTCAATGGAAACTATGTCAAGTAGTTCACTTCCATTTTTTGTCATTCCTCAAATCACCCAAGTGGTAATGAAAATTTTTTTTTTTTCAAAATAAAGTAGGCCCTAATCACACCTTTTCACTTCATACTCATCTATAAAATTGGCCCAATAAACATCTAAATGTGGTTTATGTTTATATGATGGACCTATCTCAAAATGTACTCTCACATACCCTTTATTATCAATGAATATTTTCTCTTGTGATTAAAATTTTAATTAATCAATCAAATTATAAATATTCTAAGAATCTATGACATTATTATAAGCTTAATGACCCAAAGTAATTGGTAATACTACACCTATAATGTTTTTATTCATTCATCTCTTGTGCGATTTTGTAAGCTTCATGAAAATTTCAATCAAAATAATTGTATCACTCAGTATTCTTAGGAGACTCAAATAATAAAATTAAAATCCTCCTAATATAATTTAAGATATTTTATAATATTAAATAAAACATCTTTTGCATTTTAATACAATATTATCTCCATCAAAGAGCCTAGCTCCCCAATCATCTCTCAATTCATACACAAATCTCATGGTGAATATATCATTGATTTATCTAAATTTTGTATTTCTCTACCATAAATTAAATTTTGGATATAACTATTGTTTCTTGGTTTAATGGATTACATTGGCTAATTGAGTGAGACTGGGGTAAATTTTGTGTGCTAACAATGAGTGTTCTAGGTAAAATATTATGTAAAAGGTCCTTATTGCCATCAAATTGGTGATTTTTTTGTGAAATAAATCAATAATTATGATTTTATTATTAATATATTTCTTACAATTATACATGATCTTCATATCCATGAACACCCAATAATGAAACTCCATAATAGTCTTGTTACCCACCACCTTATTGAGAAAGCTTATCATTTCTTATAATTATTCTTTTAAATTTGACTTGTACAATTTCTTTTGGATTTTTTATAGGATTATTATAATATTATTAAACCACCCATTTTTTAGGTTTCTATTATTTTTCTCTGAGTTTTTGTCAGAGAAAATTTTCCCAACATTGATGCTCATTTTCATATTGATGTTCCTTAAATGAATATTTAGATTCATGTACATTAAAGCACCATAAATATTGGCCATTAAATAACCACTTAACAACAATATTTATTTAGTGTAAATATTATAATGTTGGTAACATACAAACAATGTATCTAATCATTGAGTCGAGGTGGGAAAATTGGCCACTTTTGGTAGGCCACTAATTGACAAAAGGGATTGCATAATAATAGAATATTGTGTTGATTCCAATGTTTAACACATTCAAATACATAACATAATTTTTTATTCACAAAATTATTTGATATAATTATCGAAAATAGACATGGGATCATAACCCATGTGTTTTAACTTCATTTTATTTATTCTGGTATTAGAAAAATATGTTTTAGTGAGAGCATAAATATTTTCTCACATGTTTGGTTGATGTAGGAACATCACTAACCCATTGTATATATTTATCTATTTTTAATTTTTTGAGTCATTATCATGTTTTTAAGTTTATAATAGGTCTATATAAAAACTTTTGAGGTATTATAATTACACTAAAGTTGAATTAGGGACCTTCTAGTATTTTCCTATGAAAACCCTTAATTTGAATTTTCAAATGTTCTTATGAACTTTAAGAGATATCCATATTTTTTAAAGAGGTATAAACATTTTTTTTGTGTGTTTAGGCCAACATAAATTGTAAAGAGTGTATAAATCACATGATGAGTCACCTTTTGTGGTTATGTTAGTAGTTAGACAATTTACACACTCCCAACGTACAAAAAGGGAGTTAAAATTTAGTTAGGATGGTTATTTGGTAATAAAAGTTATTGTCCATGTTTTTATTTTTATAAATATTGTGTGGTTTTATTATAAATTATAAATAATATAAACCCAAAGTAAAATTAATAAATATTCCTTTGTTTGGAGAGAAAACTGTTGACAAGCTTTATATTTCTTATGTGTGCAATGAGGTTGGATATGCAATCACGATGTAAAGAGAGGTTAGATTACGACATATATATTTGAATAAATGGTATTTTTTTTTTTAAATTTATTTCTATTCCATGAATTTTATTTAATATTTTTGAAATAGATATGCAAATACAAGACTGTGTACCTTGTTATGAGTTTGTAGCCTATAATAAAAAAGATTGGGTGTATTTCCTTTGTGAAGATGACTATGGATAAACTAAGTGGAATTCAAGGAATATATTTAGGTGAAAACATATTTAATATTATTAATGATATTTAAAATATTCAAATTATTTGAATTTATATTAAGTTCATTAATAAGGTAGCAGACTATAAAACACTATGTGTCCTACGGTAAGATGATTGTGTTTGTATATACATAGAGAAGTATTTTGAAAAGATTGAATGAACATTTGTATGCATTTTAAAATAGACTTATCATGTTTTTAAGGATTTTTTTGTGAATTTATGTTGATTGGAATAAAAATTTCATAGAATGGTTACTTTTAGACTTGTATGCAGATATTGCTTCAACTATAGTCATGCAATCAACTATAGAATGTCTAGTAGAGGAGAATCCAAGACAACAGAGAGGAATTTTTATGTTATAATAAGTTTATAAATATATTAAATGTATAAATAAACCCTTATAATCATTTTAATTGGATTTGGTATCCTTAAAATTCAAACAAACCTTTCTCGGGTTATAAAGCTTGTATACAACCATGAGTTAGGGTTTCCTCCTACAAATTGGATTTATAGGAGATGCCACTAGTGAAAAGCCATGATTTTTTTGTAAATTTATGGATTAATATTATTTGAGTTATTTTTATCATTTAAATTTGATCATGTATGTTATATTATAGTTTTAGGAGGACTAGGTGCTAATATAGTATAAAAAGACCTAATATGCTTAATCTGAGGCCTTAAAGAGATTGAAAAGGTGGTCTAAAGAATGAATTACGTCTTGAAACCTAGTGAAGTGAAGTAGTAAGTAATATTAATATGCTAATATTTTTTAGATAGGGTTTTGTACAATCCTATACTAGGGGAAAGCCTTAGAAAAAGGGTATTAAGGTTGTCTGTGTTTATAGAGAAGAAGTTGAAAATATTAGTAACAAAGGTAATGAGTTTTGTTGATGGAATTGGGATTATAACAAGGATATAATTCATTAAAACAAGGTAAAAATAACCAATGATCAATCAGGGATCCTTTTGAGTCATGCTAAGAGAAAGAGAACTTAAGAACCCTTAGTCAAAGAGTTAGCCCAAAAAATAAGTTAAGTCTTAAAGTCGAATAGAAAGTGTTCTTGATGAATTGGATGGTTAATATGATAGGATCCATGATTAGTAAACAATGAGATGAAATTTTTAGGACAATTTGTATTATAAAGTGGTTAGATTCTAAGTTTCTAAGATCGAGAGGACTAAGCAAGATAGTGTTAGGGTTAAAGTTAGGTGTTGTTGGAGAAAAGGTGGGTAGTATAATGTGTTTCTATACAATAAAGACAAGTTCATTATGACCTCTACATCATTGGTGGTATAAAATATTAATGTGTTTATAGATAATATGCTTAGATGGTCATGAATTTTTTTATTTCACCTTGAGCTTTATCACTAGAAAATTATAGGGGCCAAGTAGAAATCTAATGTACCTATGGTAATTCAATCTTCTTTCATAGTGAAAACATCTAAAATGTTCTATAAATAATCTTAAACTTATATCAATGTGATCTAATAAAAAAATTTAATATTTTGACAATATTTTAATGGTTTTTATTTTAATAGAAGTAAATGGTTAAAGAAAATTTTCACTAAACTCACTTAAAGTAAAAAATTTGTGTTAAGTACATGAGAAAGGATTAAATGTTGTCTTATAAGAAAAATTTGAATAAATAGGTACTATTTGAGTTATTTTTTTGTGAATTATATTTTTTAATGTGATTAGGAAACCAATACACATCATGTTCATGAGTGACATTCCCTTGTGGTTATGTTAGTGAAACCCTATAGGAATAGTGGATGTGACATCACAACTAAACCTTTTTGGACTTTGAATTTTCATCCATCTTATTTTTTGGGTTATGACGATGAACCTATGTGTATTCAATGGGAATTAAGTCTCACCTATGTACTTTGGATGGAATTTTATAGATAAGCAAGGAATGAGAAGTATGGTATTGATTTTTATTAAAATGGACAAGTATAGAGATGAAGATATTTTAGTACTTTACCTATATACATCAAAATTTTGCACACTATAGTTTTGAATGTAAAAAGACCATTTGACCACCATAAGACCCCCTTGGGACCAATTTGACCCCTTGATCCATAACTAAGCCTAACCATGATCAATTTGAACAAATAACCAAACCCACCATTTTACCCCACTTAACCTTCAACACTCAACCACTGATGGTTACCTTGACCATCGATGGTCACCCTGACTACCAATAGTCAAGTCCCTTCCCCATCTAAATAAACACAACACTAGCTATGTACAAGATAACATGATATAATTTAATATGTTCACCTTACCCATTGCTAACACATCATAATGCATTGAAATAAATAGCATAACCTCCTATGGAACATTCTACATCCATCTTTCTTTACCTATAAAAGGAGGAGCATATTATCTCCTAACCCCAAAACCTTAACCATATCCCAAACCACATACTGACCCATTTTTCAACCTTTTCATAAACTCTTTAAAAACCCAAAATAATTGTCAATGATCACCCTAATCATCAATGGTCACCTTCAATTTCTAATGTTCACCCAATCACTAACGGTCAATTTAAACACTGATGGTCACCCTGGCCACTGATAGTCACTATGTTAAAAAATAAGAAGTTATTTCTACCTACCTACCTTTAGCCAAATTCCACTTTTTGTGTTCCTGCCTATTCATAGAGACCTCACCTATTTTTTGAACCCAACCTAACCTATTTATCATTAGTATTGACCCATTATTTTCTTAATTAGTCTATTTACTTTATTATGCATTTACTTTTTATTACATTTCTTTTTAGTATTTTATGTCATTAGATCCAAGTAATTTATCTTTATTTCTTTCAACTTAACTATTTTAAGAGTGTGGATTGATATAATCCTAGTAAACTCATGCTTCTTAGACCTAGCTACCCATCTAACAACCCCCTTTACATGAGTGCTTTCTTATCTATAGGTCATTTTTCCAAAGACAAAGAGGATCTCTTCACGATCATTTGGATCACACATGCATAAAAAAATAGGTTCTACCATACCTTTATTACTAGTTCCTTACTCTTTCTTAATAAATAGAAAAAAATTGAGAGAAATATTCTGGCACACCCGGTGGGACCTAATAGCATCTAGGTTCCCTTTTATTCATGATTCTATGCTCATATAAAGAAATCAAAATTTATTTTGGGTGTAAAATATACCTTCCATACATTGATTTATTACATGTTTAGCTTATTTAGTTAAATTAAAAGCAAAGTAATCAACCATAGTTTTACTTATTTATCACACATTATACCAAACCACTCAAATAAATTAAACATCAAACAAACTTGAGACAAGGATTGACAAGGATTTCATCACCTAGTAGTAACCTAACCCTTTCTTGGTAATCATACTTGGAGGTCATTACCAAAAGGAGAACCAACATAGCTCTCTCATTGAGTATAAACTCTAGAAATTGGTATATATTATCTAAGTACTAAACACCCTTATCTCTATAGTGTTTGAAGTGAGGGGGTAGGCCTTAATACCAATCCACATATGTATTTCCAATATAGATCCTTTTGAGATCCTTAAACACGTAAAAACAAACATATACTTCTTTTCTAGTACATGTTCTACAAACCAAGTTCTTCTTCACACTTGCTAACTAAGGCATAAGCCAAAAGTGAGATAAAAGATATCCTAAGATTTTAAATGAACTCTAGTGTATGTTTTTATTTCCTTGAAATATATATATTTTGTTTACTTTATGTTTGAGTTGTGAGATTTCCTTTATTTCTTTCTATTTCTCATATGTTTTTTACTAGACAATGTCAAAAAATCAAACCAACCAAGAACCACCTTCCTCTTCTTCTTCCTTTATGGAGTTTACCTCAAATGTTGAGGGTTCTCCCTTTCCTTCTAACCCCATACCATGCCTCAGATAGTTTATTAAGGTGATGTGGATTTTTCCACCTTCCCTAATAACAACCTTATGGCCCTCCAACATTACCTCAACACCCTATCTCACCACACCCATAGTATTTTGGTTCCTCTTAGTGATCAACCTTATGGGATGCCTCCTAATTTTATGGTTTCCACTACCTCTACCCAACCTATGACTACTCAAACATCTTCCTCCAATAATCCATTCACTACCTCTACCCAAACTCAATCAAACAACCCAACCAATAACCAAATATGCACCACACCAACCAACAACACCTCCCACATAGGAAAAACCCCACCTCTTGTTACCCATACTATACCCATGGTGGGGATATATTATAACCATATTTCCACTATTCACCTTATCACTACCAACCCACTAATCTCCACTCCTCTTCAAAATGAGGTGTTTTCTATACCCTATACCCTTCCACATATCATTACTCAAGTTACCACTCACCCTTAACCAACTAGCCATACCATACATCTAACCCAATCCATATAAATTCCTCAATATACCAATCCAGTCTTACTTCCAAACCAATTGACGTCAACCACTCAAAAAATACCTATGACACCCTACCCACTCTATGTCCGTAATCCACAAGGATACATAGCTCCATCTTCAACCCAAACTTTTGTGCCCATTAACCCTTATGTGACATCATCACAAACTTCAATGACCACATAGTAACATGTGGCACATTCTCAACCCTCTACTAGTTATCTATATATTGTATCCATCCAACCCCAACAAAACTTACCATATAATTATGGATCTCCCCAACCCTAAATAAATTTTGTCAAAATGTTAATGGACAAAATGACCAACCTAGAGTCATCTATCTCTGGGGCTCAGAATGTCTTATCTTATGACCAAATATGTAATGAACCTATTCACCCATCCATCCCTATCCAACCTTACCCTCCTTAATAAAAAATACCTAAATTTTGTAAATTCCAAACCAAGGAGGACCCTCAACAACACTTAAGAGAATTTTGGCATTCTTGATATTTGATTGCCTATGATGATGCTCTTCTCCTTCATACCTTTCATATGTATTTATCTAGACCAGCATTGGATTGGTATAGTGATCTCACCAAGCACTCCATATTTTACTTTTACCAACTTACCCAAACCATTTTAGACCACTTCTCAATAATTATATGTAATAAGATCTCCATCACAAATTGTTAATCAATCAAGAAATTTAATGACGAATTAATTACCAATTTTCTAGCATGATGGAGAGGTCTCATCAACTAGCTCTCTTTCTCTTTTCCATAACCTAATTTGATTGAAATTTTCTCCTGATCTTGTGCCAAACACATCTTACCCACTATGTAGGTTCAAAATTTAATAACCTTTGATGAGGCTTTCACCATGGCATGCAAATTATAAATTAGTGCCATTGATGAGGAGAAGTTGAAACTAAGAAACAAAAACTCTATCTTTAAATCTAATGACCCTTACCCATCTAAAACCACCAACAAAGCTAAATAACCAACACCAAACCAAAGTCAAATGCAAACTCAATTGTCCCTAAAACCACTCCACCTCTGATTATCAACCAACCTAGCCAAACCAACTCTTCTAACCCCTCCCATCAATCAACCCATAATCAAAACTAGGCCACCCCAAAACAATACACTCTACTAAGGGAGTCTATGCTTTATTTTTGGATAAGTTTCTTAAACCCAACATTATATAGCTTCCCCTATTAAGCCTCCTCTAAAATTTTATGCTTCTCTCATAGTGATCACATAGTACAATGAGAATGATCTATGTGATTTCCACCATGTCATTGGACATGACATTAGTAGGTGTAACACCTTCAAGACCATTATCCAAAACTTGATTGATAAAGGATAACTTGCATTAGACAATCCAAATGCACCCCAAAATTAGTCACTTAACATCTTTTGAAAACCTTTTCTAAATCATGCCCCTTCTAGCAAACATGATAACAATAAATTATAATCATCTCATGCTTTTTAGGTTCATATGGTCAATTTTATTATTAGTGAACCTATCATTGAGGAAACCACTACCTCAAGTACCTCTTCCTCCACTCTACTTATTAAAGTAGTGGAATCACCCTCCATTCCTTTTCATACCCAAACAAAGGAAGAAACCACCTCCTTTCATTTATTTAATGAGATAATGGACTTAATCACCTCTCCTTTGATATAAATACCAAAGGAAGTAACCATTGCCATCACACCTTCCTCCCCCACCATGGAATCACCTTGTCTATCTTTGGAAACTATTCCAAAAGGAGAGATATACTAATTATATAGATTAAACATATTCTTAAATATTGGAACCTATTATAAATGATGAGAGTGAAGAAACAATTACCTTACCTCAACTTATGGGCCTAATCTTTGAATTTGATGCCCAAGGAACCAAACTAATTTACAAACCCTTCTCTAGACTAGTCCAAAACCTAGAATTCTCTTCTCAACCAAATATGGATCAAGCCACATTTTGGAACCATCTTGGCCCCCCTATCAAAACACACATGAACCTTTAACTTCAATTTTATCCACCATTCAACCTATCATCACTTGAATGCTTTCATTAAGCACCTCTCTCTCCAAAACCATAGAAGAACCATCTAAAGCACCTCCACCCAAAGTTATCAAATCACCTTAAACCTCTTTAACCAAACCTATTTATAAATTATTAGTAATTCTCCCTCCTATCCTTACCCACCCATCTATAAGTTCTATTTAAACCCATCTAGTCCATCAAAGAAAACCTTAATCAAACCAACCAAGAAGGTGGAGCCACCCAAAATCCTACATAAAACCGGAACCATACCACCTCCTTTCCTCTTAGCTTCTATCTTGGGACCTCATCCTTCTTCCATCTTAGGAGCTCACCCTTCTATGAAGAATGTGAACCCTCCCAAAACTACCCAAACTAAACTTCCTCCTTTCATTCTTCATTTACATACCCCTTCAAAAACATCAACTTCTCATCATTTTTAACTAGAATATCTACCTCCACCTTCCCACCTATCTCCAAACCTTCATCATATAAATCATCCACCTCCAAATATTTCACTGTTAAAGTCTCCAACTTGAAATTATCCAAACCCAAATAGCTTATATCAAACACACCTAACAAAACCATTCCACCAAGCACAACCTCTATAATGAAGCCTAACTATAAGAAGGCTCCCACCCCAAAAACTAAATACCCATCACCCATAACACCTCTACTCAAATCTTATTCAACCATTTAAAAAAGGTTATTAAAAGCCTTTTATTTGAACCTACCACCTATTACACCCTTTAAAATATTAATTCCTAAATCATCTTGGTTCAATGATAGTTTAATTTACTCATACCATAAGACACATGGCCATGACATAGAGAATTACAAATATCTCCAAGCACTTGTCCATAACTTATGGGATGATGATGATCTATTATCAAATGAACCTCTCTTGATCCCTTTACCAACCTAACCACTAAATGAACCTATCCAACACTTACCCACTCCCTCACTCTCACCTAAAAGTGAGGAGGAACCAAAGTAGCCTCCTAGCCCAACACCTCCCCTCATCGACACTATCCACATGGTTACTCGATCTCAGGCCCAACAAATGGATAAAGGAAAGGATGAATTTTCCATTCCATGGACATATCCTTCCACCCCTCAAACTTCTAACCAAACTCAATAAAATTTATCTTCACCTTTACCAAAACCCAAAATATCCATTCTAGGTACCTCTCCTTCCAATAGATCTAAATCTCTCCAATGAGTAGTTATAAAATAGCTTCACCAAAAATCAATGAAGATGAGCCTATATGAACTAATCATCACCAAGCACTGATAGAGGCCTTGAAATCTATAGAGGTTAAAACCAAAGACTCTTAACCTCCTATAGCCTTTATTAGAACCCTTATACTTTCTTCCCTTGTTACATTCAAGGATTTAAAAATACCTTCTATTCATCCTGAAGATCCATATATACCTCTCTTCATCACTACATACATCAATCAAACCCACATGAAATGGGTGATGATTTATGGAGGAAATAGTATTAATATTATCTCTTATCATGATTACAACCAATTATAGTTGGTGAACAATATCATGTCAAAAACCTCAGTGGTCCTCCATTTTTTTAATGATACTATGGCCACAACCTTGGGAACAATCATCCTCAATATCTAATTGGGACCTCATATGATTTTAGAGATATTATACATCATAAAAGGTGAGTTCCAGTATAATGTCTTACTTGGATGACCTTGAATCTACACCATGAGTTGTGTCCCATCCACCTTGCATAGATGTGTCAAGTTTGAACATGAAGATCAAGTCATCACCATATAAGCTAACCCTAGTCCTTTCAACTCTTACAACATGACATATAAACCTAATGATGTTATTTTTCCTCATTCATCCACCTCACCACCAACCAAAAAAAACACTACCCATAACATCGATGAAGCTTTAACCAACTCATCTATCCCTTCTTCTTAGATCCCAATAGATGACCCCTTAGAACCTACACTCTAATGTATCTCACGAGGAGAGTATAAATTTTTAGACTTGGATGCCTTTCCTACTCATCAAGAGTATGGTAACCTTGACCATGATCCTAATATTAGAACCATCATTAATTTTGAGCTCTCTAACCACCAAACTAATTTCATCTATGGGGGACTAGATCATCCACTTTTATCTTCCTCCACCACCTCTTCTACTTGACCATTTACTTATGATTTCTCCTATTTGAACAAACTAGAATTTTCCAAATTGTACCTTCATAGGTGTTTCACAAATGGATTTGAACTTGAAAATTATGAACAGGGAACCCATGAGTTACCTTCCATCAAAACCTAAAAGCCTCATGAGCTATTTGGATTTGGGTTTGTACCATCATATCACCCTTCTAGTTAAAGAAGATATTTAGTGCCTCTTATCTATAAAATTTATCTAAACCATTGAATATACCTAGTGGGTTTCTAATATAATTCATATCACCAAGCCCACAATAATACTTCACCTCTATATTGACGTTCATGACCTCAACCTTGCTTGTTTGAAGGTTGACTTCCCTTTGCCTAACATCAACCAACTTGTTGATCTTATTGATGGCCAAAAGTTGTTATCCCTCATGGATGTTTTCTTGGGATATAATAAAATATTGATTTCCCTCAAGGATAAATATAATAATTCTTTCATCACTCCATGAGGAACTTTTTATTATTGGGTCATGTCATTTGGTCTAAGGAACACTATAATTAACCTACCAATTTGTGATGACCTACATCTTCTATTATATCATCCACAAAATTGTAAATGAATATGTATATGATCTCCTTGGTAAATATAAATATCTCAATGGTCATCTAAAAGTTTCCAAAATTATATTTGAGTGCCTAATCCATTTCCATGTTTGAATCAACCCCAAGAAGTGTGTTTTTGGGGTCATATCTAGAAATTTTATTGGCTTTAATATCTCTCTTTTAGAAATAAAAGTATACCCTACCAAATTTAGAGTGATACTCAACATGACACCTCTAACTCCCCTTAATAAACTTTATATCCTATAGGGGAATCTATAATCCATTCATCACTTCATTTCATAGTTATCAGATAGATGTCAACCCTGTCACCATATTCTTAAGAAAGATACATATTTTAAGTGTACTAAGGACTAATATCAAGCCTTTGATTAACTAAAAGAATACATCCTTTCTACACTTATTCTTATGCCTCTTAAATAGGACCAACCCTTTTATATTTATATCTATACCACTGATCATTCCTTAGGGGAAATGCTTGCTCACCATGATGAAAAAAATAAAGAACAAGTTATGTACTATATAAGTCAAACACTTGTAGAGTATGAGACTCATTATACCCATATTAATAAGTTTTACCTCACCTTAGTCTTCATGGATACTAAACTTCATCATTACCTCCTTAATCAAGAAACCTTTGTCATCACCCACATTGAGCCACTCAAGTACATGCACTCTAAACCATACCAAAACTAGTGTATGGCTAAGTGGCTAATGCTCCTAGATAAGTTTGAGCTTGAGTTATTCTAGTAGAATTGAGTTAAAGTGAAAATAATTATTTATTAATTGGTTGAAGATCCTTTTTTAGACAACTAATATCTTCCTCTTGCATTTCTATATGAGTCCATCGTGACTTTTTATCAAGAGGACATCACCTACCAAATGAGCATGTTTTTTGATGGCTTGAAATACCATCACGGTAGGGGCATTAGAGTTTTTCTCATTCCCATCAATTTTGAACCTCTTACCCTCTCTTTTAAACATGATTTTGAGTGTACCAATAATATGGCTGAGTATGAAGCCCTAGTAATAGGCCTCCAAACCATTCTAGCCTTTTGGGTTAAGATGATCAATGTCTTTGGTGATTCCCAACTTTTGGTCAATTAGGTCAATGGATCATACTAATGTAATAATGATGTTTTACAATAGTACAAAAAATTAGTAGATGTACTCTTAGTATTATTTCATCATTACCTTATCTAATATATTTCATGATCTACAAACAATTTTGTAGATACGATGGATTCCCTTGCTTCTCAAATCCCATCTTAGCCTTCCAATTCTAAACTCTTTGTCACCATTCATTGTTTTATCACCCCCTCTTATATTCAATCTGACCTATCTACCATTTTCAATGTGGATTCATCTCCATCAAACACTTTTTATGAGTAAACCTTTGACTACCTCAATCTTAGCATCATTCCTCCTAACCTCTTCAGGAATGCTCAAAGAGCATTTGTTTAGATTACCTCTCATTATACCATACTAGGGGGAATACTTTAAAAACATGGTTTTGATGGCCTCCTTCTCCATGGTATTCATAGTCATGAATACTCCCATGCTATCAAAGAAATGCATGATGGAATCTATGGGGGACACTTTAGTGGTCTAGTTATCACTAAATGTATCCTTTGACTTGGATACTATTAGCCCAACCTCAACTAAGATTATTGTGATTATGTAAACAACTATGTTAAATGGCAAAAAGATATCAATTTACATCTTGCACTGGCCCATGGCCTTCAAATATTGAAGGACTTTTGGCCCTTCTCATAATGGGGACTATATCTCATTGGGTAAATCAATCCTCACTATTCATAGTGGCACCACTCTATCATCACTACCATCGAGTATTTCACTAAGTGGTTGGAGGCCATTCATCTCATCTCAACCAAAGTAGAAAATATTTTCAACTTCATTAACCATCATATCATCTATCATTTCAATGTTCCCCATAAAATAATCATAGTTAATGGAAAATATTTCAAAAACAAAAAAAATGAAGATCTTTATGATGTATTTGGCATCAAGTTAAGCTTTTCCTCACCTTATCATCCACAAGCCAATGGACAAGAGAATGCCTCTAACAAAATCCTTAATAAGATGTTAACCAAAGTAGTTAATTCTTTTGGTCAAGATTGGAACTTGCACATCCCTTTCACTTATGGGCATATCGTAGTAGTGTTTAAACCTCTATGGGTGCTACCCCTTTATATCTAGTCTTTCGATTAGAGGTAGTTTTACCTCTTGAAGTATAGATTCCCTCTCTTTGCATATCCTTATAAGAAATCATTTTTTAGAGTTATAATCATCAAGATCATTTAGTATGACTTGAGGTACTTGATGAGAATCACCTAGCCATGCTCAACCATCTTTGTGTCTATCAAGTGAAAATCAAGTGAACTTATAACAAAAACCAAAAATAATGAGAATTAAATATTGAAGACCTCATCCTGAAGGAAAATCAACATGTGACTAACATTAAGATAAGCAAGCAAGGTAAATTTTATCTCAATTGGATTAGACCCTACATCATATCCCATAAGTATGGATCAAGAGCTTATCATTTATCCTCTCTTAAAGGTAAAATATAACCTGATCCTCTTAATGCTTTGCATCTATGTCTTTTATTTTATTAAATAGGGATCAAACTCACTTTTTATCTAACTTAATCTCATCCCTAAATTTATGAGATTTTTTCCTTCCTCACACCTTCATCTTACCCCTTTAAGGAAAATTGATTACAACATAGAACCATGTGATTAACCATCATAGTCATAGCCTAATCTTAAATATGGGTACCATGGCTCTACCCATGGCATGGTTTCATGGATACTTTTTATCCCTAATTAGATGAAATCCCATGGTCATTGTCTCTCAAAACCACCCTTTTCAAATAACATTAATCTCTTGTGTTATAGGTTTTACCCTCATAAAGGCAATACTCTAAGCCTATATATACTTTTCCATGTCTAATGCAGCAACAAAAAAAAATTGGGATACCAAAATACTTCCTGGGTCAACCATCTCTAGCATGCAGACTACTCCTTTGAAGAAAAGATGTCTAAAATCTAAATTGATTAAAAAGTTAAATTGATCCCTTAAAGGACAACTACCAAAATGAACAAATCCAAACTTAGACCACTCCCTTTAAGGATGGATATGTCAAATTTTCAAAGCAATAATTTGAAGCTTCCCACATTGATCAAATTCACAAACTCATCAGAACACAAAAATAAAAGACCTTATATCAAAATCAAGACCAAGTTATCCCAAGAAATCTACAAACTTTCATACATATAATTACTAGACTTCCCACATCAATGAATCTACACCTTACATTAAAATATGGACTTATCTATTAAGGTTCTTAGGTCACCTATAGAAGGGGAAAACCAACCCTCAAGAGGTTACACTACTCTTCACCCCACATCTCATCTACCACCCTTTGTACCATCTACAAATCAAGAAATTCAGAGCTTACTTGACATGATGTGATCAAGATACCATTTTACCAAATCATTCTAATATAAAGCATTAGAAAAGCATATGTTTCTTAATCCAATCTAACTTCAGGTTTTATTTTATCTTTGCCAATGAAGAAGCATCACATCTTTTCATCATCCTCTTAGAATTGGTTTATATATTCACTTAGATATATGTCTTGATTTTCATCTCTTTTCCCACATCTAGTTTTTTTATATAACTTACTTTATGTGATATCATCAATAAATAAACATAATAAAAACATCATCAACAACATCACATATCCAAAACCATAAACCATTTTTTTCATAAACATCAAATCAAAACATCATCGCCATACATAGACCAAAAACCATTTATCATAACCTTATCCATGACCATAGCCAAAATATATATAATCTTAAACATAATACCCATAACCTAAACCATAAACATCATAAACCACATTACATCTATATTCATAAACCATGATCATATCACATATCTAGGATGAGAACCATAATCATAAACCACATCACATATCAATAATCATAAACATAATAAAAAAAAACATCATAACAATGTATGGAACATCCTAAACATAAAAAAAAACATTTTCATCATGTACAAAACATCACATCATCATAATCATCTACAAATTGATCATCATAAAACATTATCCATAAGCATCACATGCCTAAGCTAGTGAGTCCACATCTCATAAGCATAATCATGAATATATAAACACCAAAACCATAAAACATGAACCATAAAATAACATCTATATATCATCATCACATCATATACATCATGTCTCATCAGCATAAAATAGTACATGTAATAATTTGCATCTCTCTCTCAAAACATATACATCTCACTACATCAACTCATAGGTTAGTATCAGAATCATATACACCTATATTTATACATATAATATCATACCCTTGGGGCATTACTACCACTTGGTTCCTATACCCTTGAGGTGCCTACTTGTCTAACCACTAAAGCAACCCACTGACCTGGAGTCACTAGACCTACACCACCTACCAAGCTGGATCTATACTCACCCCAGCTGGGCTCCTATCAACACTATGTCAAAACTAAGGCCTCATAATAAGATAACTCCTCAATGGTGGCCAAGTACTATGCCATAGGGATACTAATTAGTGGTCCTACTAGTGATACAACTTCTCCTCCTACCTATCTTAGAGAGTCCCTCTCCTAAATCACTAAGGCTAGTGTAGTCCTCACCTAGTCCTTCTCACCTATACAGTCATCACCTTACATTGTAATGTCACAACCTAGCCTTATAATGTGGGCAATTATCCCTATAAATCTATGATTTATGCCTATGTGGTGTCTAGTGTCATTATTAACTATCTATTAGAGCCACCTCCCTATACCTATACCATAGACCCCCACCATTTGGGTCTACATCTATGGGATACCTACCCCATTATTGAATCTAAAATCCGTAGTTTAATAGATGGCCTGATACCATGCTACATAACCATTGACAAAACCAAAATCATCAATCTTTGCTCTGATAGGAAACTCCTCATGATCAATAACCACCTCCATTGGTTATGGCATTGGAAGCAAAAACTCAACATCCTCCCACATGTACCTCAAGAATTCACTAAAAATCCCATGTAACAAATCAAACTACCTATGAACCTTATCAAAAGGGATGAACTCTATCTCACCCTCTCTACTCCCAAAAATTGACTTATAGCTTTACATCTATATAATATGCCAAATATAATGGGCCCACCTTGAGAAACTGATATATAACCTCCAAATGACATCCCCAACCACTAGGGCCTCTAGTACCCCTCTAAACTAATCAATATCTCAAGTACCTCCTCCATCTCTTTTTAGTTCATAATCACTCCTTCACTACATAAAATCCATCTTGAAGTCCATCTAGGTGTATCCCTCCCATGGTAAGCCCATTAGTCTCAGAACTTGAATATGATCATAGGCCCAATAATGTAGTATAAATGCCACACTGATGACATGTCTATGATGAGCTCAGAACCCCCATAACTCCTTACAAATCTATACCAAAAAAAATGTGCCCATCTAAAAACTATTTAACCAAGTAATATCTTCACCAAAACACCTAATAGTAGATAAGGACACTACCTAATTCTCAAATCTAGTAATGTAAAACATGAGATAGCCATCATCATCATAATCATAATCAACAACCTCTAATCATCTTTAGCCCTTTGATATAATGTCCTATAACTAAATCTAGCAACATGTCACATGGTAAAGGCCTCATCCTCACCATAAAAGAGCTCCATGTGATCATCTCTATCATTTCTCTCAATATGATATAACATCTCTCCTTGAATGGGTAGCCATGTAATCTTATGTACATCTCACCCATCAATAGGAGAAAAGTTTTCATGGATAGATCCAAACTCTTGATGAGGGCCATGATCATCACCACATCTTGTGGCATATGTTAGAAGTGCATCATCATTCCTATGCTGACCTCCTCTATATGCACCCAATCACCATCCATCATCCTACCATGGATTTCCACTAAGATTTGAGGGACCTGATCTCACATCTAGATCTAATTTCATGCCTATAAAAACTGTTAGACAACACACTTAGTTTTCTATTAACTACTTTGACCACAAATTTTACCCCATTTTTACCTCATTTCACCTACTTACTAAACACCTACTTTTTCTTATCTTAACTACATTACCATATCTGTAAGCCTACCCTAAACCCTCTTATCCTTACCATTATAAATTCTAAAAGCACTAGCTATAACCATTTTACCAAAAACATCTTACCCTTAACATTTGCCTTAACCTTTTTGTATCAAAATCCATTAACCCTTTGGTTGACCATCGATGGCCACTATAACTGCTAACAGATGGTTGGCCATTTGGACTATGGTTTTCAACCATCAACAGTCAACTAAAACCATCTATGATCAGGTATGACAACTGGTTGTCACTATGTGTGACCAATGGTGGTAAAACCCTAATCATACCCAACCTAAAAACCACTCAACTACCCATATCTAACACCTAATCACCATAATTGTATCCCCTACCATACCTTCAAAATACCTACACCTCCTAAATACATTTTTACCCAAAAATTTTAAACAAATCACAATAAAACTTGAAAACTAGGGCAAACCCCCAAATCACAAGCAAACTAACCAGATCCAACTAAAATTAACTAATCTAACAATTTAAGGCAGTGCCTACCTCATTCTTCAACCATCATCAAGGAGGAATCCTATCCCCCACCACTTAGTCATATCCTCATCCAACCTATATCTTCAATCCCATGCTAGCTCAACACAAACTCTAATAAACCAATCAATAATCAACTATACCTCATCAGCACATTTGTACAAAATGATAAACTCACAAATGCATAGGAGTTAGAGAGTCAAAAAGCAAATAGTGAAAATGATTTCTAGTTTTCAATTTTAAACCTCTAGACTTTTAGGGTTTCCCCTTAACTATCAATAATTAGGGTCACCACTGATGGTTGATTTGTAAACCCCTAGCTGTTGATGGTTAAAAATCCCACTTTTCAAATATTTTTTGGCACTAACACATTAGTTCTACCTTTCTAGAGATTACCCTTCACCACCAAATAAACACCAACCTTTGGAGAACACCCTCTCTAACTAACTAACCATCCAACCACATCCACCTTGATGTTGGCCATTTTTACCCAAACTATCACATATTTTGTGATGACCTTGTCTTGGTCCTTTTGACCACATCGACCAACCTTGCCATGTTAAACATTTGAATTTACACCACCTAGTGCACACTAGACCATTTATGTTTTTCATGAGAGCACTTCCTACCTTGGATATCCTTAAAAACACCAACTCTATGGCCCAGTTACCTTAACACAAGTCAATCTAGAAATGACATTATTTTTACACACCATGATAGCTTTGTCTATGCATAATCTTGACTATTTCACTTAGTCACATTTTTACTCACATGTTTATGCTTCAAATGCCCAAATTTTTTGTCACCAACCTTGTGACTTACCATAAACCACTAATCAAACCCCCACCTAATTTGGTTTCACTTCATTGACTCCTAGTTTGAAGGGGAATCACCTCCTCTCATTCTCAAGATAACCCAACCTTCAACCTATACACTATTTTTTTTACAGCTTGCTAACACAAATTGCATAACAAAAAGGGGAAAAATATAGACACCAAAATTTTAAACATTATATTTCTAAATGTCAAAACACCCTTAAACCACCTTAGGACCCCCTTGGGACCAATTTGACCCTTTAGCCCCTAACCAAGCCTAACCATGGTTAGTTTGACCAACTGATCAAACCCACCCTTTTATCCCACTTAACCTCCAACACTTGACCATCGACAGTCACCCTGACTACCGATAGTCACCCTAACTATCGACGGTCAGGTCCCTTCTCCATCTGAACAAACATAACACCAATTACGTATATGATAACATGATGTAATTTAATATGTTTACCTTACCAATTACTAACACATCATGATTCATTAAAATAAGTATCCTAACCTCCTATGTAACCTTTTACCTCCATCTTTCTTTGCCTATAAAAGGAGGGGAGTGGGAAGTGAATAGGGATCCATTAATCAAGCATTTTCATAGATAGGTAATCAAGCTATCAACCAATAGGTCTTCCTTCTAGAAATTTAGTAACTATAATAAAGACCTGAACCTCTACTAAAACTACTCTTGAGGTAAAGTATCATTACTAAACCAAAATTTCTCTAGGATCAACCATCAGTCATTAAGCAACAAACTAGTTACATTTTATATTCTAGTTTTGTTTGTTTACTTTTTGACTTGCCTACCTAGATTAGACCTTTCTACATCTTATATCCTAACCCCTAGTCCTTAACCAAATCCCAAAACACTTATTTTCCCATTCTACAATTCTTTTTAAAACTCCTTCAAAACCCAAATCAGCCATTAATGGTTACCTTGACCATCGATGATCACCTTCAACCATCGATAATTAGCTTAACCATCGATGGTCACCCTAACCACCAATGGTCACTATGGTATGAAATAATATCAAGTTATTTCTACCTATCTAACCTCATCTGAATTCCACTTTCTATGTCCTTACCTATTCATAGAGACCTCACATATTTTTTGAACACAACTTGACCATTTTAGTAATAGTATTGACCCACTATTTGCTTAATTATTCTATTTCCTTTATCAAGCATTTCTTATTTCATTTACTTTTAGTATTCTATATCATTAGATGTAAGTACTTTATCTTTATTTATTTCAACTTAAATATTTTAAGAGTGTGTATTAACAACCTCTTAGTAAGCTCACACTTCTTGAATCTAACTCATGCTAGGAAATCCACCTTGCTACCCATCTTACAACCCCCTTTGCATGAGTGATTTCTCATGTATAGGTCATTTCTCCTAAGACAAAGAGGATCTCTTTATGATCATATAGATCACATTCACACAAACAAACATGTTCTTGTACCACACCCTTATTACTAGTTTCTTACTTACTCTATCTTAAGAAATAGACAAAAATTGAGAAAAACAATACCTAATAACAAAAAATTCATTTTGATATTAAAATTGGGAGAAATTTACATTGATTTTTTTTTAGACAACATCTATATCTATATTGGAACACATAAATGTGAAAGTACATATGGTGAACTTCATAATCTCATGGTTTTAATATGATTGCCTTATTTTTTTGGATATGGGGTCAACTTACAATAACTTGATCAAGAAATGAAATTATAAACATTATAAGAAATGAAACACACCAATGGAAATGAAAATTACCAACATGAAAGGAAAATTGTGAAAGGAAAGTAATTACACCAAAATCCTAAATCATTTATGGGTTTAGTATGTGAGAATTGACCTTCATTATTTATAAATTTTCAAATATTTCCCACTACTAACATTATGGTATTATTTACAAAATCATAATATTACACCTTAATGATCCACCATCCTCTCTTAGAACCAAGTTCTTGTTGTGTAAAAATAGACTTGATAGTTGAATCGAGTAAAATTACATTACATGTAAAAAATCAAGATGTGAAATCTAAATTTTTTCATGAACTTGACCATAACATAACCATGTTTTTCCACAAGGTATTATTTGAGTTCATAATCATTCAATCCATAACTCATGAAGGTGATTAGAAAATTAATACCCTCCTCATTTTTTTTTACTAAGATGGTTGATAATGTATACTCTAAAGAATAAAAATATGTATTGAAATATTTCTAAAAATATGGGCATGATATTATCGAAGCATTAGAAACATAATTATTGATATATCCAAGGACTTATTTCCCTCATCATGCCATTTGAAAACATTTTTATTCACATAGTCTGAGTGATATGAATAGTTAACTCAAAAAAAAAGGTACAAACCTTGTTATAAAATTTAATTTACTAAAAAAAATTAGTGCCAAGTTTACTAGTAGGCAAAGGAAATTGTTTATTTTCTCTAACCATTTCAAGATCTATCTTGGTACCTCCCATAGACACTATATGCCTAAGGACTTTTTTATGAATATTTGTAAAGATGGATTTATTTTGGATCAAAGAGATACCACCAGATCTACATCTTTCAAATACCATCTTAAAATGTTCACAATTATCCTCTCTCTTTTTGGAGAATACAATGAGATAGTCAACATAGATCACTATAATTATATTCTTTATGTCACTAAAATCAAAATCCATTTCTCTTTATAAATTTTATCTAACATTGATGAGTCTAAATGCCATCATTATATAAGAAAACATACCCCATGCATTATTGAATGAAGTCTTATGTGGATCTTCACTTACCAGTTACACTTGATTTTACCTAGAGAAACCATCCAACATATATATCATTCTATACCCTATAACTTCTTTTAGAATCTGATCCATTGTCAATAATGGATAATTATCTTTATGTGATTCTTGAGTTATATTGTTAAAATAAACATAAATTCTTATTTATCCATTCTTATTTCTTACCATAATGATGTTTTCCACCCATGTGGAATGGAGAATTGGAAGAATGATCATGGCATCCAACAAGTTTTTAACTTATTTATATATGGTACTTGAAAACTTTAGGTTATAATTCCTTAGAATCTATACAAATATATTTATACATTTATTTATAGGGAGGTTATGTTTCTTATATTTTAAAATGATTTTATATAATCATAATACCATGTAAAAATATCCCTATATAATTTTAAGATATCTATAAACATTCTTCACTTCTTAGAACATCATTTACCAATATTTTCATATCATGGCTCCTCTTCAATTTCTATGTTGAATTTTGAATAGTTAGGAGATCCATTGGGTTATTTTTATATTTTATTCTTTATATACTACTCACATTTATAAAAAAAAAAACATCTTTAGTTGATATTAAAACCTTTAAATTTTTGTTTCCTTTGAGTTGAATGATCTTGATATCAATTGTTTTATTTTCCTCAGCACATATCAGTTCCCAAGTTTCCTTTTCAACCCAACCTTTGTTTTATTTTGAAAAACATTTTATTATGATAATGAAATAACTTTTGTGTGTGTGTGTGTGTGTGTGTGTGTGTGTGTGTGTGTGTGTGTGTTTGTGTGTGTGTGTGTGTGTGTGTGTGTGTGTGTGTGTGTGTGTGTGTGTGTGTGTGTGTGTGTGTGTGTGTGTGTGTGTGTGTGTGTGTGTGTGTGTGTGTGTGTGTGTGTGTGTGTGTGTGTGTGTGTGTGTGTGTGTGTGTGTGTGTGTGTGTGTTTGTGTGTGTGTGTGTGTGTGTGTGTGTGTGTGTGTGTGTGTGTGTGTGTGTGTGTGTGTGTGTGTGTGTGTGTGTGTGTGTGTGTTTGTGTGTGTGTGTGTGTGTGTGTGTGTGTGTGTGCGCGCGCGCGTGTGCGTGTGTGTGTGTGTGTGTGTGTGTGTGTGTGTGTGTGTGTGTGTGTGTGTGTGTGTGTGTGTGTGTGTGTGTGTGTGTGTGTGTGTGTGTGTGTGTGTGTGTGTGTGTGTGTGTGTGTGTGTTACAATAACATAATGATTTTCTCATCATTATTGAACACCTACTAGTATTTTGAGTTATCTAGTACACTATTGGTTATACTAGTTTAATAGTGTACTTAAATTTATTAATCATGGGATGGGGAATAAATAAATATGTAGATATATCTAGAATATATACTTTACTATTTTATCCCTTGTCATAAATAAAACATTGAAGTATTTTGAAACCTTTAATGTAATCCCATAATATGTTTCTATAGTGATTTAATATGTCATTATTGACTTGATATTAGTTTTATACATATTTCAATATTATTTTTACACTTCCTTATTCCAAAAAAAATTAATTCCCATTTTTTATACTTATTTTAGTTTTATAATTATGTATTTATATTAATTTTTATTTTTGATACACTCAAATTCAATCTTGTACATGAAAAAGTGAAGAAATTATTCTAAGGGGAAATCATAATTACTATAACACGTAAACCTATAGATGAACAACCTCCATAAAATTTAAAGGAAAACACATTATTAATAGCCCATTTAATAAGTTCAAGAAATTTTATATCTTTTTTATATCATCATCATGTACATTCCAAGACCTGTATCTTCATGTAGAATATCTATCTGATGATGTTTTGATTTTTTCACCAAATTCTTGGATTTAATTTTGGAAGAATATTTTACCTAACTCAATTTCATGTATTTTTAAATGATTCCAATCCATCTAAATTTCTCCACATATATCTTTACAAAACATTATACTCAATATAATCCCATAACTTGGAGTGATATATGCTACCAACTTAATCTTCTTGACTATTTTCTATAGGATGGATTCTAGGGAAACTTTTGCATATTTGGTTCTCTAAATAATGGGATTAATTTGATTCCATGGAATAAAAATGGACAAAATTCTTAGTGCATTTAAAATCAAGGCATGTGCCACCCTAGTTAGCATTACATTGAGTGAATCCCTAAAATCAATGATAAAATTATCTAGTTCAAATTTTCCAATGAAAAGAGAAATGTATAATGGGTCTAGCATTTTCTCATTCTACATAGAGGTGGCCATATGATTATGAGGATTAGGATATATTGGTATATCTAAAATTCCTTAACAAGATGTTTTAGAGGAACTAGGTTCATCTCCTTGAATGAATCTAATTAACCTATCAGGTTAATCTAGATTTAACCTAAGGTATTTATCTTGAGTGATTTTTATTTTGTTTTTATTCATATGGTAAATCAAGTCAACAAAAAAAAGACATGCATAATAAAAAAATATTAATTTGAAACCATATGAATATATTTCATATTTTTTTAATCATTTTACTTGGTTCATATTTAGAAAAATCAAGAAAGGGCATACCCTTATTGAGGATATCCTTTAGAGTAGGTATTTTTGGATTTTTGTTCTCATTATATTTATCCATTTATTTACCTTTATCAACTACCTTTAATTTTTCATTTTTATCTCTTGTGGACATAACATAAAAATGACTATTTGTATGTTCCATTATTTCTTCATGATCATCAACACTAGGTTCATATTATAAGTAACCCACAATGGATTCATCATCAAGATCCTATATTTTAGGAATTTTCACATAAAGCATTCCTCTAGTGGTTATTTTATAGTGTGTAATCACATAAATATCATATTTTCTTGATTGTTATATCCAACACGATATTTATTAGCATGTCAAGTACATGAAAAATTAACATGTGTAGGATATTCTTCAATAATGAATCTTTAGAGTTGGAGTTTGAATGTGAGTATTAAATTTTTTTTATGGATCCAAAGATATCTAAGGTATGTCTAGATAAGGTGTACCTTGATTTGCATGGGTAAGTTATTTCTTCAAAGCTAATAAATCATTCTCTATTTTTTAAACTAATAGATCTATGACATTTTATTATTTTCTTTTGAATGTATCTTTTTCTATCTTGATTTTCATGATCATGTCATCTTATATCTCTATGTATTTACTTTGAGTGTGTTTTAAGTTTGGTAGGTGATTCCTTCATAGAAAGAAGCTTACTTAAAACATTTTTGAATTCACAAAGAACCACCTATAATTTTATAAGGTGGGTAAATAATATACAGGTATCTTATGTATCATATTTTTCAATTTATCTATGACTTCTCTAATTTTATCACGATGTTATTTTTTTGTTTGTATTAGTTGAGCCAAAAGTGCATGATTTTATTTGGCTAGTTTGAACAATTATTTAAAAAAAATCTCATCACATTTTAGTCATGATAAAATCATGTTGTAGATGATGAAACCAATATTATGATCCTCCATTAAAGATTTACAAAACAAACTTGACTGACACATCATTATCCATGCCTAGTATACTACAATCTAAAAAAAATACTTTTATTCAATCATATAAAAGTTTTTTTATTTCACTAGTAAACTTTGGAAAATATTTCCTTGATCCTTAGGGAAACTCATGAATCTAGACACCTAGATCCAACGGTCTAATTCATTTACCCTAAGTTATTGGCATGAATTCCATTAACTATAAAAGTATGTCCCTTGAAACTAATTTATTAGGTAGGAACAAAGTTTTTTTTAGTGATGAACCAATTCTAATTATCCTTTCTATGGATAATCTAAAACCATAATTCTCTTGAAATTAAAAGAATGGGTCAAAAACACATCTATTATTACTAGATATAGAGAATATTTTTTCATATAGGATGATATCTAAAAGAATAATAACTATAGAAAATGAATTTTATTTATAAATCACTTGATGGGCTTGAGAACAATAGTCACTTTATGGCCTAATATGAGTTTATTGATGATGGGTTTTTTGGGTAGCATAAAAATACATGAAACATGCCCTATAATGGGTACAAAAAACTATTGGTAAAATATTTGGCAATAGGAAAAAGATGTCCCTTTCTCAACTTTTAAGGGGAAAAAATACCTTCTCTATTATAAGGGGAGGTTCCCTTCATTGAAAATAAAGATAACATAAATAAAACATTTAAAAAAAAATTATATGTAGAATTTGATATTGGGTTTTATTAAATTATACCTTTAAAACAAAAATTAAAGAGAAGGATGATAACGGGTCACACATGAAAAATAAAATACATATATGATCTCCTACATGATAATAAATAATTCAAAATTAATTAGACATTTAAAAAAAAACCCAATATTTATTGAGAGTTTATTAAATCACATTAAATGTAGGAATGAGGCATATATAAAAATAGAAACCACAAGGAAAAAATTTATGTAATTTAATTTGTATTCTTATTCAAAAAAAAACATAGTTTATTTCTCCTTCTTTTCAATAAATATTAAAATGATCATCAAACAACCCTTTTCTAATATCCATTTTTGCTATTTACAAATTTATGAGGAAATGGGATAACACTTCACATTATCAGTTTTTTCCTATTATAATTATATATTTATATTTCATATTTTACAAAATAAAACCCATAATTTTAGAATACGATAAAAATGGGAGGAAAATAAGTTAGAATATAATAAAGATAGTTCCTAAGGATATTTCATTAACATAGGCTATATACTTGATAGATATATTTTATTAGTGATTATATAAGTTGCAACTTTTCATTTAGCTTGAGATACATTGAATATTATTAATCTTTCTACTTCTTTAGCAATAAATTTTCCTTTTAGAACCACATTTTTCTTGTAGTGTATCAAGCATTTATCAGATATCATAAAAATCATATTGGGGGATGATGTGTAATTTTTATTTGGTAGGGTTGTGGTTATATATTTCCTTGAAATTATATCTCCCATTAATTCATAAAAAAAACACATTGAACCTTTTCATTAACCTATCCACCACTACCCTGGTCCAAATAATTAGGTCAACCAATGTTGGTGTAGATGAACTTATAACTAGAAAATTTTAGGTTATGATTATTTTAATTGAATCTAGGTCAATTAGTTCACTTCCATCGTATGTCATCCCTTTAGGCACCCAAGTGCTAGTTTAGGATTTGATTTGATCCAAACTCAATCAGCCCCAATCCATCCATTACACCTTATACTTATATATATAATTAGCCCAATAATCTCTTGATGTGGCTTATGTGCATAAAAGGGACCTATATTGGGATGAGATCTCACATACCTTTTACTATCGAAATGATATTTTCTTGTGTTAGAGTAAAATATGCATTGGAAAATTTAAGTTTCAATATTTTGAGCATCTATGGCATTCTTATAATGGTAATAACTAAGGGTAATTTGGAACAATACACCTATCACATATCTCTTCCTTCATCTCGTATGCACTTCTTTAATTTTCATGCACATTTCAATCAACATCATTTTATTACTCATGAGTCTTGGGAGTTTCAAAAGATAACCTTCAAATCCTCATACTATAATATAAGATAATTTATATAACTAAATTAAGAATATTCCATGTTTGATATAATATTATCTCCTTCATCAGAGAGCCTAACTACCTAATCCTCTTTCAATGAATATAAAAATATCATCGCAAAGGAATCATTGACTTCTCAAAAGTGTTTATTTATATTTTTCAAAGTACATTTTGGATATAACTCATGTACCTTAGTTTTAGGGCCTATATTAGATAATTAAGTGAAATAAGGGTATATTATATATGTTATGAATGAATATACTAATTACGAGGTCATGTAAAATGTCCTTGTTGCAAAATTGTGAGTTATTGGTTCAATGCATTGTTGATGATGTTTCCCCAATCAATATATTTCTTGCCATTGCACATGATGCTCATATCAATGAAACTCCATAGTAGTCCTATTATATACCACCCTATTGAGAAGGGTGATCATGTTTGATAAGTATCATTTAAATAATTATTTTTTAAAAAATTGATTTTTTATAGACATCTTTTATTCTTATTCAACCACCAATTGTTGATGGTTGTAAGATGCTTCTCCTAATATTTATCTTGATGCATTTTCCAAAAAAAACATGCTCATTTTTTCATAGATGTTTATTAAGGTAATTATTATATTCATATAAATGGAATCACCATCTATATTTTCCATCAAAGTATCACATACCAACTATATTCCTATAATGTTTGAATTACAATATTTGGAAACCTTGAACACTAGATTTGAGAAATATATGTAGGTGGGAAAATTGATCGCTTCTAGTAGGATTCTCATTGAATAAAGGGTATCACTAAAATTAGTATATTTTTAATTGATTAGATTTTATAACTCTACTAAGATCCACATTCTTGATCTAAGATTCATTGATTTATTTGATATTGACAAGCTAGATTAAACCCCTAGTTAAACCTATGTAGACCAATCTCTGTATGTGAAACCTTGTTGTTCAGACAAGGTCGACACTTATATTATAAATATTGATAATTAATTATCAACAAAGGTGAATTATTTTGATAAATTTTTGGAATTATATGTGTGATACTAGTATCTATTTGTAGGTTGGGCACTAATCATTGAATAAACATAAACACACTTGCATAAAGTAAATTACATAAAATTAAACAACATAAATAAATCTAATCTATTCCATAATTAAGTTATGAAAATATATAAAATTGCATATTCTTGCATGAATTCAATCACACATTATAATGTAATATAAGATAATAAATAGTCATATGAATAGTATATAAATGATACTAAACTAATGGATAAGGAATCGATCTACCAATCCATATGAGTGGGATCTACCTCAACTGGGTTGGATATTAACTCATTTAATTACTATTATAAGTTAATTACTATAAATTGAGTTTATTCCATAAACATAATAATTCTATTCATAATAGAATTACAAAATTATTCTCTCACTTCCTTATTAACTATTTGACTATCTGAATAATACTAAATTACTGACTGGTGATCCTATGTGACCTAAATTATTCATATTATGTAAGAGAGATAGGTTACTTATTTATAAGATCCTAAATTTATGAGGTTGGAACCAAAAAATATGGTTGTGACTAAATATAATAATAAAAAACATTAATTATAACCAAATTAAATCATTCATGCACAAAGGGAGAATGGTTAAATTGAGCAAATCACTCCTATATATATTCATTGAATGATTCACAATCTTGTAAACATGAAAGAAACCCATAATCAAAGTCACCAACTCATTTCCAATCATTTGATATAGGATAAAATAGTCACTATAAGAAGTTTTGTTGTAGATATTACAAGAAGTCTACTAGGTAGATGCTACAAGAATTTATGTTATAGATTATAGAGAGAGTTTATTGGGTAGATGATATGGAGGTATGTTGGGTATAAGATAATGGATAGATTAATTTAGATAAAAAATTATATAGGATGTAGTAAAATAAATGTTATAGTATGCAATATAACATATTAAGTAGTCCTTCTTAAGATCGTAAACACTTCTTAAATGACTTTCGAATTCTTCCATTAGAAGAACCACATAATAAAATGTATTAATCACATTATTTTACTAAAAAATCACTATTATATAACATATCATGAGTAAAATCATGGATTAAGGTTTATATTAATGGCTAGGGTGGAAAGGTTTATGAACTAATCATGTGTTAGATGAGTGTTATTTCTTCGACTCATCTAATATCACTCTATAAAATAGACATGAGCTCATAATATATGTATTTAAACTTCATTTTGGTTATTTTTTATGAATGAAAATATGCTTTAAAGAGAACACATAGGTTTTCACTTGTATTTAGTGGTATTAAATGTTTATGTGATTATTGAGAATAGGCCACAATGGCCATGAAATTTTTTATTTAACATTGAAATTCATCACCATGATATTGCATGGAGAAAGTGGAACTTTGATGTACCTAAGGTACTTAAATATTCAATGAAATTGAAAAACACATAAAATACACTAGGGATCCTTTGAAAATTATATCAATGTGACATACTTAGAGAAGTAAATATTTTGGATATATTTTCATGGATTTTCACTTCGTAGGAGAAAATGGTGAAAAAATAGAGTTATAGAGTCACATAGGTACAAGATAAATGATTCATTATTGTCTCACTAGAACATTTTTAATAAATGGGTTAGATTTATATGAATTGATAGGGTGTGATCAATCTATTAGTGCACTTGGGAAACTAGATCCCACCATGATTGTGTGCCCCTATAATTGGGTTAGGCAAAACCTATGGGCATGACATACATAAAATCATGGATAGACATTGCTATATTGTGGTTTCACATATGTCACACCACATGGTTAGGAATATCATCTTCATGGGTATGATTGGTGAATTTTTTTGTCTACATACTCTGAACATGATTTTACATATGGTGTACCTATAAGGTCATGCTTGACCAAAAATTAATGTGTGGAGGGAACATAAAGTGTAGTTTTAAATTCAATGAAAAATGGTTAAATATAGATTTAAAAAAAACATATTTTGTAAATTATACATAAAAAAATATAATTCATGCTGATACTAAAATTAGGAACATTTGACCATGGAAATAATTAGGGAAAACATGACTATCATATGTATATTTATATTTGGTATCTTATAATAATAAGGTGGGAGGAAACCAAGTTATTGGTGGAATATTAGATGTATTTATTTTAATATTGATCTCGTCAAGTTCATCATCATTACAATCAATGAGGTTTGGTGGGAAATTTACTAAAAGATCAAGGTGACCACTATAACATCTAACTAAATTAATGGAAACTTGAAACATTAATAATAATTAGTAGAGGTTATATTTATGTGTAATTTAGAACAACAATTCTAGTGTTGGGATTCAGTGGTGGTGAAGGCCATTAAGCCTCTCTTGAATGTATTCCTTCATAGGTGGGTATCCCCAACGTCTATATCTATCATGTCATGGCATACTGATATTTACTCAATTATGAATTATGATGGTTCAAATCAAGGGGTCTATTGGTGTGAAATTTAAAACTAAATTTTAATACTGTTATAATCCTTAAATCAATCCAATGGCAATTACAGATATGTGTTATATTCAACTAGGTTTTAAGTATAAATTGGAAATAACAAAGTATATGCATAAATTTTACCAAATAAAAGTTAGGGTTATAGATAAATAATAATAAAAATTTATAACTTTAGTTTTTCATTCCCTTAAATTAATAATTTAACAAAGTGGAAATATTATACAAATGGAATAGAGTAAGTATTTCATATAATATGAGAATAACACAATGTTATTAAATGAAACCCTAGTTTAATTAGAGTTGATATAAAGAGAAACAAAGAGAGGTAAAGAAGGTATAAATCATGTAATAGAGAAGGGGAAATATGTAGTTCAAAAGTTTTGAACTCCACAAACTATTCTCTTGTTGAATTAACATGCACATATTCGTGAACAAAGTTGATGCATACTCTAAATGGAACCAGATAATGAAATAAATACTCAAAAACACCATACAAATGAACATATAAAAATAAATAAATGCATTCTTATATTAATAAAAATATTTAGATAGATAATACATTATAATTTCAACATGATTGATCAATCAAAATTTCACCAATGTAACTATAGGGTTACAAAATAGGGATCCAATTTAACACTATGAAAGTAAAAACAATTGATTGAATTTGAGCACTTTGGATCAAAAAATATATCCTTTACAATGGTAACTATTGGTCTTACTTATATACTTTCCATATATTCATTTATTTACCAAACCTTCCTTTGTTTTCCATTCCTATTACCTTTTTTCTCCATTTTAGCTTACAAGAAGATAAAAAAATATGTCACTTTTTTCAATTAAAATATATCTATTTAACTTACCAAATTAAAACTTTAAAATATAAATATAATAGGTATTTTTATAGATTGTAGGCACACACGTTTTTGCAACAAAGTCATCTTTCTAATAACTCTAATGATTTTTAAAATGGGTTAATGGAGACCAATTTATGGCTAAAAAACCATTAAGAGGTCTAAAAATCTACTTAGTGAACCTATTCAGATCAATAAAATGTAAAAATAAGTTAAAATTAGATATTTAATCAAGACAAATTAGGAAAAATTGGTGGGACCAAAACATTTATTGTAAAAATAGCTTTCTAGTAATACAAGTAGTTTCCAAAATGGGTCCACAAGGCAAAAGTTATGCCCCTAAGAGAAATGGAAGTCCAAGAAACTTGATGGGGTCAAATGGACTCCAAGATTATAATTTAGTGTTTATTTTAACTTTTTAATTTTATGGGAAATTTTGAAAACTCCTAACTCAAAAGACACCTTACACGTACTATGAGACCCATTCAGACAATTTCTCTAGTTTTCATGTTTTAAATGCCAAAAATGACATGAAAAGTTAAAATTGTGAATTACCCCCATTCAAAACCATAAATTTTTTGACTTTCTCATTCATTTCATCATTAAGGTTTTAGGGCTCAAAATCTCGAAGGTTAAGGTTGTAGAAAAAATGGTGATCAAATCCCAATAGTGGAGTTAGGGACATTATTAGAAAAATATTGATGGAGTTAGGGAAATTGTCAGAAATATCCCAATGGTGGAGGAGTTGTGGAAATTTTCAATTTAATCAAAATAAAGAGATGTTTTTATGTATTCTATTGTTAGAACCCTAAATTTTATTTTGAAATTCAGCAGGAGAAACTTGATTAGAAAAGGGAAGATATAGGGGAACAATCCCTAACCTAATTAGGTATTTTACCTCAACTAACACTACAACCTATAAAAAAAATTAAAATACATATTTAGGGTTATAAACCCCAACCATCACTTAAATGTCTACCTAAGACCTAACCAACACTAAATTAGTGTAAAAACCCCACTTTCCATTATCAACATTACCTAGACCACCTAACAACCTAGTCAATATTAAAAGACTAATTAAAAATAAACTCATACTATAACTAAACCTAAAGTCCTATTTAGAGTTAAAAATCCAATTAACAATGTAAGGAAAAATAGAAACCCTCATACCTAATCTCACTTTAACTATGAATAGTAAAGCATTTGTAAACAAAGCAAGTCTAGACCTAATCAAAATTTGGATTCTAATTAGGTCTAAGACACTTAAGTAAATTCAAAATAAGACTAAATATATTAATAAGTAATAATTAGAAAAAACCAAGAAAATTTTTATTTGGGAGACCTAATCAGATAATTTGACAAGTTTTTCACCTGACTAAGTGAGAGTTTTCAAATGGATTATGGAGGTCAAAAAGTCATCAAATGACCAAGTGTAAAATATGAAAATGACTCACACAATGTTTGTAAATAGGATGTGATAGGTTTAAAGGGTAGAAAGGGAGCATAAATCAAAGTGACCCCCTAGAGTATACCAAGAGACTTGAGCAAGCTAGTTAACACATGTACTAGAGACACCAAAAGTGGGATAAGTGCTTCAAAAATGCATTTCCACTCCAAGAATAAAACATGAAACTTAATCACATGATCATTGTAAAAAGCAATTGATAGGAATTAGAGGCCCAACATGCATGAAAACCAAAATTACCCATTAAATAATTTTTAGGGATATGAGATAGTTAGTAGGTAAGATGGACAAACAAGCATAAGTGTAGCTAGACTCTATTTTGGGGTCAATAATTTGTATTAAAATTTACCATTCAAACTTGGTCATCACAATGGGTTAGGTTTCAACACATATAATGGCATTGAAAACAAGGTGACCTCCTAGAGAAATCTAATAGAGCTAAGAGATCTATGCTTAAAATGCAAATTTGGAGGTCAAGACTCCACTTTCACACTAAGTGTTAGATATGCAATTTCATTTTACAGACATGGTATTTCCAATGGTGATAGTTTCAAGGCTCAGTTTGACATGAAAACAAAGATAAACCATAAAGTCAAATTAAGATTATTGATACCAATGAACCATTAGTGCCAATGGGAGTGGATATAAAAGCAAATAGAGGTTCCCTAATTATTATATGAATTAATGTGTGATAGGCGAGAAACAATAAATTGTGACTCTACTAGAAAATACTCTTGGAGTATTTTAGAATAATATAAATGTGTCTATGAACCCAAATTTTTAGTTGATATTGTGCATAAACTTTGAATGGATTCTAGAAAGGAGAATATGGGACTAGCTAAAATACCAAATCAAACATTATTGTTGACCTTGTGTGTGTAAAAAAGTTAAATTATTACTTTTTAGAACCTTTAAGGATTAACTACTATGGATGTAGTCATTAATATAGTGAATCCTATCTCAAGAATGTTTTCTTATACATTATTTCATTTCTATTTAGGCATCTATATCCCCAATGGAGTTGTCTTTGATCCCACTCTAGGCCTCATTCTACTATTGATAGGGCATCCATATCTCCAATAAAGGTTTCCTGAATCACCCAAAATTGATTTTTATTGAAATTGATTTTTATTTTCTTTTCTTTTCTTGTTTTCTCTTTTCACTTTATTATTTTGAGCATCTAGATTATGGTTTGGAGACAAATTTAGAAATTAAAACGTAGAATTATATATTTTTCATCATATATCTTGACTATAGAATGTTCATCTATGCAAACACATAAACCATTAATATGTGATTGTTGTGCTTGTTTTCAAGATAATGTCTTCATTAACTAGATAGTTTACCCAAAATTAACCCAACAAAAAAAAAAAAAAAACTCATAAAACAACTCAAACTTTTGAAATTGATTCATGACTAAAATTTGACACTATAAATTACTCAGAATAATTACACACTAGAATTTCATTTCTGTTATCTAATTATAGGATTTTTGTTCTTCATTATTATGCCAATAGGGGAGCCTATAGGCAAAAATAGAGGTATTATACAAAAAATAGACAATAAATTAGGCCTGACTAACAATAAAAAGTGAGAAAAGAAATAAAAATAACCAAAATACCAACAAAGTAGGAAATAAAGGAAGAAACAAAGAAGGAAGGGAAAAGAGAAAGTATATAAAGGACATTCCAAGCTAGTTCAAGCCTAGAATTAATGTTTGTGGAATTTTACATTGATTGGTAATCAAACATCCTCACCAATTAGACACCTTAGGTAGAATGCATTCTCAACTAATATTTCATATATTTGGTAAGGACCCAAAAGTAAGACATCAAACTTGTTGTGTTGCCTTTTTTTCTCATGAGCCTTATCATGAGAAGGACTAGATCAGAGATCTAAAAGGATTTAACTTTTTCACATTTTTCAAGCTAAGGCTTGAAGGATCATTTCTATTTTTTAAAATTTAGTAGTGATACATTAAAATTTTATTATAATTGGATCAAGTTAAGGAGGTGATCTTATATCTCATCATCATTTTCTAGGTAGTCTCTCATGAATTGTAACATGGGGATTCTCAGGTTCACTAAGAATATCAGTTCTTGGCCATAAACAAGATGATATAGTGACATTATTAGGGATGACTTAATTATATTCCTATCAAACCAAAATGAAAACTTTAGAACATTATGCTAGCACCTAGGGTTATTTTCCAAGACTTTCCTAATTACATCAATAAGCTTTTATTTTTATATTCAACTACCCTCTTATCTTTCTAGCAATAATTGGAAGAGAACTTGAGGATTACCTAGTTTTTGTAAGGACATTTAATAAATTTGATAGAATATAAAGAAATACTATTATCACATACCATAGTGGTAGTCATCCCAATCCTGGTGACAATATGATATTATAAAAGGTTTATTACCATGAAGCCATATATCTTAGATTCCAATGGGTACAGTTGTTAATTTCCATAATAGTGAAATTGTGTCCAATAAATGAATTACCATTGATCTCCCCAAATAAGTCTAATATCCATTTTCTAAATGGTTGGACATAAACAATTGATTTTAATGGAATGGTATGGGTACATTATCTATGTATGGAAACTTAGTAGATATAACAACTATAGACAAGAGCATGAGCATCTTTAAAACATGAAACTAGTAATAACTCAACATGAGTATCTAATGGGCTATAAAACTCCTTGATCTATGACCAATTCCATATTTATTAATGAAATAATTAAGTACATGAACTAATTCTTATTTTTTATGGAATCTAAGATATATGCCTTCATGATTTTTCGTATTTAGCATGCCTGATTTGATCATGAAATTATTGGTTTTTAAGCATAAGGCTCATCTCTAAGTCAAATTTAGATTAATTAGGCACTCATTATTGAGTAAATAGTAGAGCACACCCTGGTACCAATCATCATTTATGTTATCATGCACCATATACTATTATAAAATTATTTATGGGTCTACTATTATAAAATGATTTATGGGTCTAATTTAGCCATTGTCTTACTAAGTCCTTAACCTCCTACAATCTTCATTGGTTAGAGTTCTAAGTCAAACTCTTAGATAATGGTCATCCACTTGTATCTTCATTCACCCAACTCATTTTGAATTAGGATTACATTTACATCTAGGTCAGGCACAATGCAAAATAACTTAATACATAGGATTTATTTATTTTTTAAATTGACTATTTGGATTAAGGTGAAATCTTATTTATTTATCATTAAATACCTTAGTTCAACATTGAGGAGTGGAGAACTCATGAATGAGATAAGTTTATCATCTCTTACTTCTTTATTATATGATAGGATAATATCACTCAAGTGTTTCAAAATGAATGAATAGATGTAGAAGGGCTACATATAGTTGGGACTAATAAGCACTAAAGTGTTTACAATTATTGTCTTGATATAATAAAAAACCACTTGTGTTTTGATTATCCATTCAATATTTGAATTATTATTTATCATGTTATTAGTAGTGAGAATATATATACAAAAAATGAAATGAACTTATGAATTTGATTTTACCTAAGAATGGCTTAAGCTCCTTTCTATAAAAAAATATTCAAAACTACTTCTGCTCTCTAGGTCTATTAAAATGCCTCATTTAAAGATGATGTGACCCAATAAATTACAATATATGACCCCAAATATGAAATTATTAAGTATCAGTGAGACTCCATGATCTATACACCTTTGTAATACTACAATGAACTTTCATGTTGTCTTCCTAGTTATTTTAAAAAATAATTAGATCGTCCATGTATAGAACTATGGATTTTTGATAAGATCCTTAAATGTAATATTCATGACACATTGGAAGGTATCACTCATATTGATTAATATAAATGGATCCTTTTTTATTTTAATATACCCCACTTTGTTTTGAATGTTGTCTTGAGATGGTCCTCATAGGTGACCATTACCTTTAAATTATATATTAAATGGTCATCAATAAATGACATCATTTGAGATCCATTCACCATCTATAACACTTCATATAGTGAAAAAAGTAGCTAGTTATCCTTTTATAATGATTTGTTCATTTTATAGAAGTATACCAAAAATCACATCTCTCTATAGTTTTTTTAAAATGGTACCAAATTAGCCACCCAAGTGGAATGCCTAATAGGAAATATTATCATTGTTGAGAGTAACTTTTGAATTTCCTTGAATATTAATGACTCTAGAAACAAATTCATTAGCATTTGCCTCTAATAGAATGGTTTAAATCCTAACTTGAGAGGGATAGTATGCATGAGAATAAAAGTGTTTAAAATTGTATATATCCATAGCTCCATCCTATAACCTCTTTGAATTCCTTTAGGGCTTGAACCAATACTTATTTTTACTTCTCCATCTATGTTTTACCTAAAATAACATTTTTAATTCGTTATCAATGCCTAGATTAAAATGATAATGTAGCATACCTTTGGTGGAGGATGGTTTGTCCTTATCACCTTGGTAATCCATGTCAAACATCCATTATAGTGAGATCATGCCCTTAGGTATTTGTTGGTTTTCAGATTGATCACCACTTCTTCATCTAGTTCAAACTCTTCTCTGTCATCTTCATCTATGATTTAAGACTCAAATACATCTATGTTTCTAATGAAGTAGATGATATGTTGATCATCATTGAATACTTTTATGTTTTTAATATTATTGATAACAAAAGGAGTAGAGACTAACTCCACTGAGAACCTTCTTAACTTGGAGTTGGTTATAGGCTCTAAAGTTATCACAATTATTGTTAATGAATCTACGATATAGTTTCTTATATGAGGCAATGTATGAATGTTAAATGCATTGAAATCCTCTATCAATTTCTATACCTAGATATGATATATGGAAAAAATATTTTCATTACAAGTTTATTGGATCCTTACTTGTTTAACCACTAGTTTTGAGTCACCAAGTACTTTGAGATTCTTGACTTTATTCCTTAAATAAAAATAGATACCATGAACTAGTTCCACATATTTAGTTATGGTATTCGTGCATGAAAATTATAGGTGAAAGTAAGCTAACTATGACTTACCTCATGGGTTGATGAAACATACACTAACATCACACCCACAATTGGTCTTAAAACGATAAAATTTTAGAATACACAATTGATTTTCAACTCTATATGTAGGATTTTGATAAGTAGGTGTTGCTATTAAATTGATCTCTCTATTTGTTTTATAAAATTATAGTGGGTAGATGCTTTGTTTCTCAATTGATAAGGACCTTCTAGTTAGATCCTTGGTGGTAAAAGTAGGTATGGGTTTATCCATAATGGTCATTTAATCATCTGAAGAGCTTTTAAGTCCCTTTTTTCCACTTGGAACCACCAACTTCATGTACTCATGGACTATGGTATCATTATGGACTAGAGATATATCATGTACTTATAGGATATCATCCTCATATAGCTAATCTAACTCCTTAAATCCCAAATTTTCTTGCATGGAAAACATGTTAATGGATATTTTCTTATAATTTTTTACTTCTTTATCAAGTGCATAGACCTCAAGTTCAAACTCTTTTTACAATATTTCATTGATTTTTTTAATATTATGTGATCATATGAGTAATTTTTGTCTCATGTTCAATTTAGATATAATTAGATTGCCTCACCATGGGAGACACATGTGAAAAAATTTGGTTTCCATGTAACCATTCAATGCTATTAGGTAATCTTGGATCATGAGCATACCATAAGCATGAGGTATATCCACTACCTAAATATCAATAAATTGTTATAGCCTAGGATCAGAGGACAACTACATGTGGATGTGGTTTGAATTTTCAAGAACCTTGACTTATGACTTTTCCAATTGAACAAATTTTCTATTTGACTTTATAGGAGTCAAACCCAACTAATGGAAAACTATTTATGACATCATGTTGATGAAAACACCTAAATCCACCAAATAATTATGTATGTTTTTAGTGAATAAACATTTTGTTAGGAGGAAAGGAGGAGTTTTAATCTTTTATTTACATGTTAAAATGTAAGAGTTGATTGTCCTATTAGATTTTTTTCCCTTTGGGAGTAGATAATTCTTTCAATTTCATGTATTTTTGGTTAGGAATTTGAAGCAACTCAAACACTGTTATATTAACCTTAGTTAATTTCAAGTCATCTGTAATGTCATATCCATATTTTCTTAGTTTCACTAATTTATCAATTTTTATGGGTGTATATATGTTCTTGGTTTGGTAAGATGTGGTTTTTCACTTAGGTGTAAATGGATTGCTGCTCATGTTCTCATTAGGTGGAACTTTAGTGTTGTTTGGAGTAGTAGAGGTAGTTAATAGACCTTATAACTTATTCATCAACTAATAGTTGTTTCCCCTTTGGATTTTTATAAATGCATCAACCTCATTTAAATTTTATTTAGGATCATTCTCACTCTCAAATATAGAATTGTAAATTTCTAATATTGGAGATATATCAAGGTTTCTTCCTCCTTGAGTTGAATTGTCATTTTTAGGTGCAAGGACTATCTCAAGGTTATTCATCTATTTTTGGAATACGTTTGAGGTTAGAGAGAAAGAGGCACAATCAATTTTATTGTGATTAGTTATGTTATGTAACCTAAACTAGGTGGTAAATGTCAAATCATCTAGGTACATTGATTTTGAGGCATTCTTATTATTAGTATGGTTTGTATTATCAAGTGGACTAGGCACTCCTCCATTATTAGGCCTTGAGTTTCATTTCCTATTAGTTCTTTAGAATTTGAAGTTTCTATTTTGTGTGGGGTTATTCATGTTTTGGTGAGTTTTTTTTGGCACTCACCTATGTAAATTGACCATTTTATTTATCATTTTTTGAACCATTTACTATAATTTTACTACTTCAAGGTTCAAGCTTGCATTTTGTTGAATTCTTATTTGTGGTTATGGGTTATCCATAGGTGTAGTAGCATTTATAAATTCAAGGGTAGTAATATTTTTTTGGTTATGGGCATTATTGATAGGCATAAAATTATTTAGAAATGATGGGATAACATGTTGGTTTCTAGTAGAAACAACATAACCACTCATTCTAGGCATGGTATTAGTGTTGTTATAGATGATAGGAATAAGTTATTGATTATTTTCCTATGATATAATATAATTTGGAAGAATGTAAAGATAACCATTAATAATATATTTCATTGGAATTGGGTTGTAAACTAGATTTTGGCTTACATACATATCACCTAAGACTGGATTCATAAATAGAGTGTTTTGTTGAAGATATTGGTTAATCATTAGAATTTTTTTGTAAGCACTAGATTCCATAATAAAGGTAAATGACCAACTCCATATACTTTTGACACCATCTATTTATCAATATTAATAGTTTTTTTTAGGTGAATGAGAAGGATGTGAGTATTATTGGGCTTCTCTTAAGAAATATAGAAGTCATGGATTCCAATGCCCTTAGGTAGGTTTGGATGGTAGAAACTTCTATCTACATGTAGGGGTATTTCAGCCTATTATATAGATTTTGAAAATGTACATTGAAGACACTCATTAGATTGTTTGATTCCCTACAACAAAAACAACAAAAAAGTGATGGTATAATATAGTTATATCAATGGGTAGCCTAAAATGATGGGTAAACATTATTTCTAGATCAACCCAAGAGGTGATAGACCCATTTGTCAATCTGAGGTACCAAGTGTAAACAACATCCACTAATAAGTAAGGGAATAAGCAACAAGCAACATACTTGTGTTGAACCTAATTTTGGACATGAGCATCGTTGAATTCCTAAATGTATTCTTCAATGGTTTAAATCTCATTGGGTATGTACTTTACGAAAAATTTCTTGGGATTCTTTGGTAAGTCATGGGCAATCCCTAGAACATTACTAGGGAATCCCCCTCTACCAAGACAATAAGGATTAGTTTCTAATAATGGGTTATGAGGGGTATAAAATGGATTAACTAAGGAAGTTATAGATATAGAGAAGCTACTAGTTGAGTGGGTTTGTCTAATTTTGGGGTTTCCCTTATTAGCTCTTGGTTTTTGATGTTCAGTAAGTTCTAAAAATTTAAATTTATCTCTAATATACTTTTATGTGGTGGGTATTCATCTACTTTCTGGTTTAAATTATAGAATACCTAAGTGTGGGAATCATTTCTAAGTTTTCAAGTTCATATTTTTATTAAAAAATTGAACTTTATGCATTGGTGACCCTCCTTCTAATGCCAAATTTTTTGATGTGTTCTTTGGCACAAAACACAAATATTTAGCTTTAAGGGTGATAAATCCATTTAATCCTCTTCTAAAATTATTTCCACATATGTGGGTATCCTCAAGGTCTATATCTACTAGGACACGATGCACTGATCTTCACTTAGTTTTGTGTTATGGTGGTTCCAATTAAGGGGCCTCTTGGTGTGAAATTTAAAACTAAATTTCAATGGTGTTATGATCCTTGAATAAACTACATGTTGATTACGGATGTGTGTTGTATTCAATAAGGCTTTAATTAGAAATTAAAACAATAAAGTATATGCATACATTTTCCCAAATCAATATTAGGGTTTTATATTAAAAATAGTTAAAACAACTATCTTTATTTTTCATTCCCTTACACTAATAATTAAAAAATGCAATGATATTGTAGGAATGAAATATAAAAAACATTCAATATAAAGCAATCATAACAAAATTATATCAAATGAAACTTGGTTTATCTATATTTCATCAAAAAGAGAAAAAAGATAGGGAAAGAAGGAATTACTTCTACAATAGTGAAGGGAAATTCCATATTTATTGATTAGTGAACTCGACAAACTAGTCTCTCCTTTTAAAAACATTATCACAATCATGAATGAATATGGTGCACATTCTACATGAAACTAGATAATGAAATAAATACTCGTAACCACCATACAAATGCATAGATTAGAAGCAATAAATTCACAGTCTTTTATTAATCAAAATATTGATTTAGACAATCAATTAAAAGTTAAACACAATTGATTGATTGAAAATTTTCCATCATAAATGTTAGGCTACAAAATATGAATAGGATTTAATACTATGAAATAAAAAATAATTGATTGACTTATATAATTCTGGAGAAAAATATATCCAACCCTTATAATGGGTAGGGTTAGTCTTATTTATATACTTCTTATCGATTCATTTCACACCCAAATGATCATTCACTTTTCCATTCCTACCACTTTGCCTTTTCACTTCATTTTAGCCTACAAAACAACATAAAATAGGACATTTTTTGCAATTAAAATCTCTCAAAGAAACTTATCAACTTAAAATTTTAAAATTTTAGTACACAATCTGAATTTTGGGAAATTAGAGGCACCAAGAAATTTATCTTGACTTTGATGGTTCTAATAGTAGGTTAATGAGGACTATGTTGTAATTGAAAAATTGATAGGAGGCCTAAATGGTACTTATTTTTATGTCCCCAAATAGGATTTTTTTTAATATTATATTTGAAAACCTTAACCAAATATGTAAAATTCTAATTTTTGTAACAACAAACCCTAACTTCTAAACACCTCTAAAAATATATTTGAATATATGTTAAACCATAAGCAACCATTAGATGATCCAAAAAAAATTATGGCCCTTTACAACAAGAATCAATCCTCCAAACCCTAAGTGCCCCAAATTGAAATAATCAATGGAAAATTATAGTCGATCTACCTTGCAACAAACTTCACAAAAACATCAGTAAATTGCATAAATATTATTGAAATGAAATGTAACATTTTAGAGATTTTTCCTAAATGTATTTGAGGCCAAAAATCTGAAAAACCTAATTCATCTAAGATGGAACATTATAGAAAAACTGTAGAATTATTCCAACACAAATTTGGCCCTAAGAAAAGGTCCAAACCTCCTCCAAGGAAAGTCACCACTATGCATAAAATTTGATTAAATTTAATAAATGTCTTGAGGGACTAAAATCACAAAAAATCATGATAATCAAACCACCAAACAAGTCACCCACTTACGAAATCAAATCACCTACCTAAAAATAGAAAGAATGGTGTTTAAAACACCCTTGTAGAAATTGATAACTCAATGATAGCCTCTAAATAAAGCTGCCTTAATGAAGTAAGATGGTTTTCATCCTCTAACTATTTGCTTTAAGGTTTTTATCTTAAAATCAAATGTCTTAAGATTTTTCATGTTAAAAGATCAAGATTTGAATATCAAACATACCATGAATCTCTCCAAATGATTCCTCTTTTTGACTTTATAGCCTTCTAAGTGTGGCATCAAAAATGGGAAGGGAGAGTAACTTAAATATTTTAAATACCTTTTACTTATGATATTTTCTAAATAACTTAAAAATCCATGACCCATAAAAACCCCCTCTTTATGTGAAATAATAAAACATAAAGTAACTTTCAAATAGGTACTTTTCACATATATTTTATTAAATACACTTAATTCTCTTTCCCTTCTTACTTATCTCTTAGCCTCCAAGAATTAGTTGGGGCTAAGGGTATTCAATGATGTTTCTATCAAAAGAGGGACATGACAATACTACCTACCCAAAATTGATTATCAACAATCAATAGAAGTAACAAAAGTGTTCTCCACCATGGGCTTTGTGCAAAAATTGAGCCTAGGCCTTCCCAATGAAGATAACCCTCTCGATGAATCCTAATACTATTTTATATGAATTTTTCTTATTATTCAAATAATGTGGAAATGTAAAAAATAGTAGTACCATATCCTTTTTATCTTTCTGTTGAGCCCAATTATTTTTAAAAATGCCAATAAAATGATGAAAACAATAAAAACTTCAAAATTGTCATCACAAAGGTGGCTATAAAAATGTATTCTAGTAAGGTGATCTCAATGTATTGGGTCCATGATTTCCCTTATATCAGCACCTATATAATAAATAAACACATTAGTCAAAAAATTCTTACATTTCAATTTTTTATTTTTGGTAATGCCTTATTCATGAGGTATAACTACAAACTCCCCATTGTTAGGCATGGTAAAACCTATAGCATCCTCATTATCAACCCTCAAATTGATTTTTCTTCTTAATAGCTTACTACCCCAAGTGTATTTTTTCTTATGCAACTCATAACAGTTGCATGTATCTTTTATTCCACCCCTAAAAATCTCAATTTCAAAACCTTCTAAGGCATAGAAACTCACATGGGAGTGTGGTAACTCTATCCTTGGTCAACATACCCATTTCCTTCTTTCCTTAGAGTGAATTAAATCCTTAGTAAAAATGGACCAAGTGTTATGTGGGTTGATTTTGCCTCCAATATCCCTATATATATTCAATGGGGTAAACCAATCCATCAGCAATTTGGCCTCCAAAAAACCCTTCATGTCTAATCACCATATGGAAAACATTATGGATCCAAGTAATATGAAAAATAAATCATAATTGAGGAATGTAAAAGAGTTTCCCCATATATACCTTTTGATGATGCTAGGAACATATGTTAAGCCCTACAAACATTGGAATTATATACCTTGTGGAAATGGTGCATCAATTCAATCTTTGTCACCAAGGTGAGACCAAAACTTCCTTGAAATTTTAGACTCTATAAGGTGTTATACATCACTTATTTTCACCTTATTGCATTTGTATAAACTCAATTGAAGTTTCCCATTTATCCCTTTGATAATACCAACACCAAGTATCCATTTGATTTTACACCTTATGGTGCATTTATAAAGCTAGGTTAACACCTTGTTCATCACATTTTCATAATATATACTTTGTTTAATTGACATAAAAAACTCAAAATTTTCTATGTGCATTTTCAACCTCTTTCTAATGCAAATTTAAGAATTACTTATCATCCTTACATATGGAAACTTAATCCTTCTTAAAACTAATTTCAAGCATTTGTTTTTAGAATTGGTAAGGATTAGATAAAAAGAGAATAAATAATTCCCTCCATACTTTGGTAGATAACTAGAATTTTATCCTTTAAATAAACCCTTGATCACTCTAACATGCCTTAGAAACAAGCTAATGCAAAGACAAATTTGAAAATTTTTACATACCTTAAAAGCTGTCCTATGCCCTATTTATTCATTATTTTTCAATGGTAAAATTTTTACACATTTTATCCACTCAACAAGACATGTATGTGACCCATTAATTCATGATAGTTGGTTGTTCTCACTTATAAAAAACTTGTCTTGCTATCCCTATCAGAATCTCTTCATGAATTAATCTCACCATCCTCTTTTATGTTTCACACTTGGGTGACCTATAATGAAAACCATGTAGAATCACTTCTTTCCCATTTTTGTCAAACTTGAGATCCATTATTTGGTAATTTTGTGTGTAATCCCTAAAAGAGTGCAACCATTGTATACCAAACAATAGGTTGGTCTCCCCAATACCAACCACATAAAAATCATCTTCAATGAGATGTGTTTCCATCACAATGATCAATAAGGGAATTTAGTGGTATAAGGGATGGTGAAGCCATCCACTATGATCACTCAAAAAAAATTAAAATTGATAGATTGAAATCCACAAAAAGTAACCAATTTCTTATCAATGAAATTATGAGTAGTTCCACTATCAATGAGAATAGTGGCATCCTTATTTTTAAAATTATTATTGACCAAATTTCACCCCAAGTCAAATTTGGATTAACCCATACTATTTTAAACTTTTAAGGTTCCCATGTATTTATAGGGTGTCATGTTGGTTTATTGTCTTACTCATCCTCTCCCTAGTCCTTGTTAAAGTCCACCGTCTTTGTGTTAGGATAATCAACTAAAGTCAAACATTGGTCAACCTTGGTCAAAGATAGTCAAGGGGTAAAATTGTGTTGAAAGTGTCTTAAGGTGGTCCTTAATATGTTTTAATATGTTTATAATTCATAAAATGGTTATAGGTTATGTCTCATGTGGAAAAAGGGGCCTTTGGTCATATTCTAGACCATATAATGACTTGTATAGATTTTCATGCAAGAAAACTCAACAGCTAGGTGAGTTTCAATGTGGATCATGTTAGGAACAATTATTTGCTAGACAAGAATTAGTTATGTTCAGTGGATGGTAGTTTCCCCTAAAAAATAGGAGCTTTTAGGAACTTGTATAGACTTCTCAAGTCCATCATAAACTAAAAACGTGGGAAGAGTAACTATTCACCTCCCATCATCCATTTCAATGCTTTATTTTCAAGAAGAATGCAAAAAGTTTCATTTGCAACTTGTTTTCCTCCATTTTCACTTGGCAAGCAAAGGAGCAAATTCATGCACTTAGCATGGTCTATACAGGTGGAATTTGGAGAAGTGATTTTGGGGGTGGATATTAATATGAGTGAACTTCATTTTCAAAACAAGAACATGAGATTTGGTGAATCCTCCTTCATGAACAATCAATTTGATTCTAGGAAGCTTTTTATGCATGTTCAACCATGAGGGGGTAACTATTTGAGGTTGTCTCAAAGTTTATTATTTTGGACTGATGTATTTGTGTATCATAGGTGTTTCCACATGATATTTAATATATTTTAATTCTTGGTTTTTTTGGAGATTTAAATCTTTTGAGGAAGCCTCTTCTAGGCTTGCAAAATGTCTAGTTTGCATTCAAAGTCATCCCAATTAATTTGAAAATGTTTCCTTCACATTGGATATGATGTTTTGACGCTGTTTTAGAAGTGATCCTAGTTTATCTCATGAATTTAAGTGTTGAAAATTTGTCTTTAGGTTTTTTGAAATATTTCCTTTCATGTTTCTTTCCATTTTATGATTTCCTTGTATGTCACAGTAAAAAAAAACACCTACAAGAGGATGTTGATGTCATAAATGTAAGTTTGAAGTTTTGACATGGTCCTTAACCTCTTGGGACCACTAATGTACATTTAAATATTTTATGGGGGCATGTAGGTGATATAAACTTGTAAGTCTAGAGAATGGGCCCAATCCTACCTATATAGAAAGAATGATCATCTATAATTGATGCCATAAACATGCCTTCTAGAGGTGTTCTAATAGGTTGGTAAAAAAAAAATGAGATTCCTTGTTAATAGGTGTAGATGTACCAATTTATCATCATAGTCTGATAAGAAAAGTGTTAAAGCATAAAATGGTAAGTTGGACTGTGATCAGGCCATATTGGGTTCTAATGGCAAATAGAGGCCTTATAGGTTTTTGAGGACCTCACCAAATTCACTTGTAAGGTGATCCAAGCTTTAAATTTGATAAAATTGGTATCCCTATCCACCTAAAATAATATGTCCAATTTTTAGAAGCAAAGGATGGATGGAGATTGGATTTTGCAAATCCTAAAAATGGATAAAAACCACTAAAGTAAGGCAATGTTATCTACACGATATTGATCATGATGCTAACCTTGCCATTCATTATGGTGTTCTGGGTTATGATATCAAGTTGAATAATGATAATGGATTAAATTATTCTTTGAAGCTAATAGGGCATGAGATAATGATAAAATATAATGTCTTAAACCTTAATGCATACTCCTCTATCCATACACATGACTATGAGGAATCACCTACAAGCAGAAAGGTCAAGGTTTGTGAAATAGGTAAAACCAAGAATAAGGTGAATAAATTTTATGTTTTGTATGGAAATTAATACCTCAAAATCATAATCAAGATCTATAGACAAGTCTGTTCTTCACCTAAAGACACAGACCTAAAATGAATGAAAGATATCCACATACAACTGGGACAATAGTGAAGTGAGATGATGGACTTTGGAAGAGTCTTAAGGTACTCTTAGGCTAAAGGAGATAATAATTTCAAATATATTGACTTGTAATACCTAAATTTTTTGTCAAAGAATCAATAAATACAAAATTCATGCCATTTTCACCATAAAATAACCTATAGGCAGGGTCATATGACTATCTTAGTCCATAAAGGATATTGAAACAATTGGAGGTCCTAAGGGGCCAAAAGGCTAGGTTTTAATATGAGTTAAAATTTACATGAATTTTATTAAAATATACTATATAATTTTTTAATCCTTGGAAAAAATATCCAAATAAAAGCACCCAAAAGAAGATCACATGTCCACTGTCACAGTTAGACATGGTCATAAGAGTTTGATGCCCAAGGAAGAAAGAATGAGTTTTAAATAGTGTGATATGGATTATTAATAATAAAAATAATGAAATAGAATTTATAATACATCTTAAATCCACCCAAGTCCCTTTTATCATATCAAAATAGACTCAGTCCATATAGGTAAGGTAGGGAAAGCCTTGTTTCAAGAGGTGAGTTTGGGGCTTACACTTAGGTTAGAGGTTTTGAGTGGATACATAGGTTAAAAAATAATTAAATGAGGGTTAAAATATTAATTAAAAACTTTTATTCATCAAATATGTTTGGAAGGTGTATCCATGAGGAGGTTTGGATAAGAACATGCAAAAATAAGGTTTTTTACCCCTTTTTGAAGAAATTTTGATGGTTAGACCCCCTAAACATGGAATTTGAAAAAACCATTTTTAGAATTTGGTAATTAATAATTTTTTAATATTTTTAAATACTCAATTTTACCAACTAAATAAGCCTAAAACTATCTATTTTGTCTCAGAGTAGGGGCAGTCCCTTCATGTACAAGAATAATTATTTTGGGGAAAAGTGAAGGATGGTTAACTAAAGATAAATTTGATTAGTACATAAGGTTTTAATATCTATGGTACACATGGATGAACCTAATAAAACTTTATATAAGTATTTAAATTAAACATGGAACCCTACATAACAAAAGTTATAGTCAAGTGTGAAGGAAAGCCTTAGGGCTAAAAGCCAAATTGGAAGTCATATGCATTTTTAACATAATATATTATTTGAAACTAATAAATACATGATTACAGACGTATTTTGATTTTTTTTAATCCATAAAATTATAATGATAAACATTTTAGGGTCAATAGGAGCTCAAAGAGGTAGGTAGACCTATTGGCAAGGCTTAGGCCTAAAATGAAACAGGGGTCAATTTCCATTTCAAGATTTTAGAAATCCATTATAATGGTTGGAGTAACTTTTAGGGTATATAAAGAGATATATTAAATAAAAAAACTACCTCCAAATAATAACCAAGATCCATAAATAAGTTTGTTCTTCACCTGAAGACACATACAAACTTAAAATGAATGAAAGATAGGCACCTACAATTGGGACAATAGTGATGTGAGATGATGGACTTTGGAGGAGTATTAAGCTATGCTTAGGATAAATTAGATATAAATGTAAAATATAGTGACTTTTAATACCTAATTTTTTTTCAAAGCATAAATAAATACCAAATTCATGCCATTCTCACCCTAAAATAACTTATAGGCAAGGTCCTGGAACTGTCTCAGTCCATGAAGGACAGTGAAACGATTGGAGGTCCTAAGGGGCCAAAAGTATAGGCTTATATATGAATTAAAATTTTAATGAAGGTTATTCAAATATAATATATAATGTTTTGAAATCTTGGCCTAAATCTCCAAAGAGTGGCACCCAAAAGAAGATCCCTTATCCACTGTCATAATTAGACAGGGTCATAAGCAAATGAAGGACATGATCAAAGTTTGATACCCAAGGAAGAAGGGAGTTTTAAATAGTTTTATATGTATTAATAATGATAAAATTAATTAAATAACATTTATAATAAATCCTAAATCCACCCAAGGCCCTTTTTTCATATCAAAATGGACTCAGTCTATACTAGTAGGGTAGGGAAAACCTCATTTTAAGAGGTGAGTTTGGGGATTCCACTTAGAAGAGAGGTTTTTAGTAGATAAATAGGTTTAAAAAATAATCAAATTAGGGTAAAAAACATTATTTAAAAACTTTGATTCATCAAATTGGTTTGAAAGGAGTATCCATGAGGAGCTTTGGATAAGAACATGCAAAAAATATGTTTTTTACCCCTTTTTGAAGAAATTGGGAAGGTTAGACCACATAAACATGGAATTGGACAAAAAAAATTGGTAAATATGGTAATTATTACCTTTTTAATATTTTAAAATACTAAATTTTAACAAATAAATAGGCCTAATAGTCTATATTTTGTCTCAAAGCACGGGCAATCCCTTCATGCACAAGAATAACTATTTTGGGGAAAAGTGAAGGATGGTGAACTAGAGATAAAATGGATTAGTACATAAGGTTTAAAATTTTTGGGGAAACATGGATTAACATAATAAACCTTTATATAAGTCTTGAAATCAAATAGGATTCCCTACATAACAAAATTTATAGTCAAGTGTGAAGGAAAGACTTAGGGCTAAAAGACAAATTGGAAGTCATATGCATTTTCAACCTAATATGTGATTTAAAAGTGATGAATCCATGTCTACAGAGGTATTTTGGGTGTTTCCCAATCATCACATTTCAAGGAGAACCATTGGAGGGTCAAAAGGAACTCAAAGAGGTAGATAGACCTATTGATAAGGTCTAGGCCTAAAACCAAACAGGGGTCAATTTCCATTTAAATAATTTGGAAATACATTAAAATGGTTAGAGGAAGTTTTTAGGGTATATAAATATATTTTACAACCCTTGGTTTTCAATTAAAATATTTAGGAAGCCATTCTTAGCTTAGGAAGCATTTAGACCCCACTAAGAAGTAAACAATAAGCTCGAATGTCAAATTCAATTTCTTAGAACTTCCACCAAAATTTCCATGGTACCTTAATCCATTCAAGGAAGTTGAAGTAGATCCTTGAGGATACATAACTTTAATTCTATTATAATTCCAACATGTCATGGCTATGAATGAATGCTAAGAATGAAAATCACTTTAAAATCCTTGTAAACCCTTCTCAAGGACTCGACTGGGGAGATTGAAAATTAAACATAAAGATGGAATGAAAATGCAATGAAACTTTGGGAAAATGTATAATAATCTCCCAATAACCCTCCAATGTAATTTTTCTATATGAACTTGTATAGAATAGGGAAAAATAGGGATTATTTTGACCATTTTTGGTTTTTATAGGCATGGTGAACTTCTAAGAGACCAAATCACTCTTAGAATAAAGTTTAGGACTTGTTATATGTCATCATGGTCATTGTATCTAGTGTATAAGCTCTTAGTTTTGCATACTAATTCTTCCATTTAAGCCAATCCAGTTAACTAACTGGAGAGGACTTAAAGAAAATGGTGATTCTTCATTTTGGGAGCCTTTTAAGGCCTATTTATTGTAAATAATGGTATGAGAACTCCTTAAACATGTCATTCCTCTTATTTTATGGATCATATTATATTTTTTTAGAGATTGAAGGTGACAAGTTTGAGAGGTAAAGGGAAAAGGGCTATTTTGAGACTATCAAGTATGATCATGCATGACCAAAATGATAGGAAGGGTCAAGAGCCTCCCAAATTCATGTGAGTACTTATTAGTAACCCTTATTACTTATATTCATCATAAAACTTGATCAATTATATAGTTAGGATATATTTTTAAGGCCAATCATGAGGGGGAGTTTTTTGTTAATAGAAAATGATTTTCTTGACTATTTATAGGTCTTGGATGATTGGAAATTATATTTGTAAATCCTAACATGATATGGATCTCCCCACCCCTCTCTATCATGATTTTTTAAATTATATTCATATTAGTGACACATGTCTTGGTGCCTTTTCAACTTCCGTCTCTCTGTCTTCCTCAAAGTTCTATAAATTGAGCCATTTTGGCCATTTTTAAAAAGAGACCATAGTCGTTATGGAAAACCCTAATAAAATGACATTAATATTTTATGTTTAACATTGAATAAAAATATATTTATAATTTTTTAACATTTTATCTAAGTATGTGAGTGATGTATAATAGAGCTAAGTGATAATATCATCCTTACTCCCTTTATCCTTCATGTTTAAGTAAGAGTTCTGATGTTAATAGGTCATGTGAAGTGTGTTGAATGTAATAATATCTATTTAAAGTATGAAATTATCTCTATAGTGTGAAATATAATATTAGGTCAAGTATCTTATTGATTATCCCAAGTATGCTACCTTCACATAAAACACTATGCTAAGATCCTTTAATGCATGGAATTTGTCTTGGAAAGCATTTCTGCTTAGTAGAAGTATGATATTATGTGGGATATATCTTGGTAGATCACCTACATAGTATATATTTCATTATATTTAAACTCTTTTCATGAATAAGCATTAACTTAGGTGATAGGTACTTAGAGAAGAATTCAAGGAGCTAGCCCTTTCAATCCTAAAGATTCATCTCTCTTATAAGTTCCCACAAACTTGAGAGTTGATTTAATGTTGCATCAAATTTTAGGAGTTTCATATAGTTTCCTATGGTGCACAATTTGATGATAACAGTTTTGGCACACCCAATGGGATAGATGGTCCTAATTATTTACATGTCAAGGTGAATGTTGGTCTTGACAAGCCCAAAGTTGAAGAAGTGTTTCTAATCCAGCATTTGGTGACTCTAAAAGGTGAGAATATATGGTTTAAAATAAATTTTTACTCACTATATCATCTTCTAGTAGAGTTTTCAATCAATTCCCTTTACCTAAAACTCCCCTTAAAGAACAACAACTTGAACCATTCTTATCTTTTAGAGATCATGAACAAGAAGTTTTTGAAGAGGTAGAAGAAGAATTTGAGGAGATATGAGATCAAGAAGAGGGAGAATAAATAGTTAGGAAAAATACTTTCCAATCCTTCAATACCCAAAATCCAATTAACCTTCCTACATATGATTTTATTCCTCCCAATGCTACCAAAAATATCATAAGCTTTAATGGAGAGGGTCTTATTACCCCATCTAAGCACATTAGGGACATTTAAATAATTTGAAACTTCGATAATGTCACTGAAGCCAATATATATAATATTACTTTTCATGCATCTAAAAGGTAAGGCACTTAATTGGTATAGAAATTTTGAATGTGATTGCATTACTAATTGGGATGACTTTGGGGAATTGTTGGTGAGTAGGTTTGAGAACAAGAGTGATCAATCTTTATTAATCCACTAGTTGAATATGATAAGGAAAGGTCCTAATGAATCCATGGGAGATTTTAGTGAGAGATTTCAAATAACATGGCATAGGTTGTGACCTATCATGAGACCTCCTCCAATATTTTTATTCCCCACCTATCTCAAGGTTATTGGCACTAATGTGGTAGTAATGTTGCAATTAATTATAATATTTAATTTACCTAAGGCATATTAGATAGCCAATGAAGTTGAGAATAGTTTGATACAAGCTATAAAATTACCTCCAAGAGTCTCCATGCCTTCATTTCCTCATAATTTAGTTGAAGAGCCAAGCATGGAACAAGTCTCAAATACCAATGTTAAGCCTAAAACCACTCCCAAAAAGGTGGATAATGCCATAGAAAAGGATAATACGATTCATTATTTGAAATCCTAGCTTAAACAAGCTCAATTTCATGTAAGTATTCTACCCAAACCTCAATACTATCCTTAACAAGGCTATAGACCTCTACCCCAATACAAATACCAAGGAAGAAGATAAGGTCAACAAGCTTTCAATAGTCAAACCAATGCACATAATACTAATTATATTCTATCTACAAGGGATGTTTTTCCAAACCATACTAATTTAGTTTAAGGAGAAGAACATATGGATCATTAGGGCCAATCTCAAGGTCAATTTAGGCATGATGGTGAAGAAGGCTGTCATGCTTTTGTGGTACAAGAAGGATCCAATCCTTACCTTACATCATAAGAATAACATCTCATGCAAGTGAACACTCATGGAGAAGGTAGTTGCCAAAATACTATTCTCATGAACTTTCAAAAGGAGGATGACTATGTGTTGAATCAAAGTACATCAGTTTATACCAACAAAAGAGATAAAAAGAGTGTTATGGGAGATGTTCCTGATGCACATGTGACTCCAAGTGGTGAATTTGTAAGGCCACAAATTTTGAATCATAATGTAGTACCTCCTACTAGTCATATTCATGCTCAAAGTCAGAATGTAAATAAGGTTCTCAAGTCTACAATGCATCAATTTCAAGATTCCTCACTACCTCCAAGGATGCAAGAATAGGTAAATACCTACCCTATAAACATTATGAACTCTTTGAATAATACGAAGACTAGAATATATCTTTGGGAAGTCTTGTAAATTCTTGGTCAAAAGCAACTCCTACAAGAACAACTTGCCAATATCAATGTATCCCCTCAAGTTCTAAGATACCATGGTGTGGCCCTTGCCAACACACCACGTCATGTCCTAGATCCCTCCACCAAATCTGAAAATCCTCAACCTTTATACCTCACAGTCATTATAAGAGACAAATTGGTTCATAATTGCATTATGTATAGTGGGGTTAGTACCACAGCTATGCCTAAGGTGGTTGAAAATAAGTTAGGGTTAGAGTATGATCCACATAGCAAATGTGTGTTGCAACTTGATGGAACTCGAATCAAAATAGTGGGATTAGTTAAAGAGTTGAAAGTTTTTATACATGATTTTCCAAGCTTCCCCATTATGTAAGACATTGTTGTGGTAGACCTACCATCTCACCTTGTTATTTATTTGTCAAGGGAATTCACAGATAAAATAGGAAGATATGTTTCTACTAATTTGACTTTTCTAACTTTCAGAACAAGGTATGGAACCAATGTGACCATAATAACACATCCCTTGACAAGGTTTCATATTAAACCATATGTGGAGTTAAGTTCAAATCATAATTATGTAATTAATCAAGAAGAAAAAGGTGTTATTGATGGTGAATCATCCTCTCCTCTTGAATGTATTTATAACCTTTTCCTTGATGAGTATGGTACTGAAACATATGAGCTTGATCCTTATGAATCCATCAAAGAGATTGATTTGGGGATTTATTTTGTATATGAGGAAGATACTCTTATACCCCCACTTACAAATGAAGATCATAAATTTGAAGAGATATGTCCTAATTTACCTATTCCTCCTCAAGATGAGAAAGTACTTGTACAATATTGTAATGAGCCCCATGTGGCCAATAATTAATACTTTCCATCTTGTTCTTCACCTAGTCCAACTATTTATTCCCCAAGGCTTGCCATTATTAGTTTCAAAGAATCTCTTATTGGCTACCAAGAATACATGATAGAGCTTGACACTAAATATAGTGGTAATCAAGTAATTCCTAGTGTTTGTATTTGGAGTGTAAGGAATGAGTTAGAACAAATAAAAAAGAGTGGATACCTATAGAGGAGGCTAATTATTCAAATTATACCAATGAGGTGATTGGGATTTATAGCTTAATTTGCAATCTAGAAGAGAAATTGAGATCCCATGAAACCAATCCATCTTTACAATCTCAAGATGCCCCAAATCCCTTATCCATTTCCAAAAATTTCTCTTTGTGGGAGTCTATCATAGAGAACAACCTAAAAAGGGAAGAAACCATGGTGGAAAAATTCAACTTATGTGGAGAATATTGTGAAGAAGGAATAGAGGTTTCAAATTGGTTGAATGATGAGAAAGATCTTATTCTTTGTGAAAGTGATTATCCTTGTGTTGAAAAGGATTCCTTAGAAGGACTTATTTTGAATCCTGAAAAAGAAATGTTTTCTCTTATTGTTCCTTTCCATGATGCAGAACAATCAAAATATGATGGCTTATGACAAACATTTGAATATATATGCAATCAATTTGAAAGCAAAAAAAGGCCTACAAGTCCTATAGAACTAACCACAAGTCATGATAAGATAGAAGTTGGAAAGCAGATATGTGTTGAGGATTATTATCACTAAGAGAGTTTGGATCATGATAGAAAAATATATGATGATCTTGGACCTCTTGAAGGCGATTTGACTATTGATCCTAAATCCACTCATGAAGATTCCTCCATTATCATCAAAGAGGAATTTAAGCAAGAGATATTTTAAAATTTCCATGATACAATACTTCTTGGAGAGTTTGAATAAGGTGTGATGATTGAGAAAGAAGATGAGATCTATCAAGGAGACATGAACTTGAAACAAGCTGTCCTATACATGGATATGAATATTTGATATGAGGAGACAAGAGGAAAACAATGTGAGACATGTTTCCAAAATCAAGAGGACTTTAGCTACTTGGGAGACCTATTTGAGATGACTTCATCAAGTGACATGACAAGTTAAGGAACAGAGAGAAATTGTGAGTCATCTATCATCACACCCAAAAGGAAGCATACATGGAATCCTCATTTATTTAGTGAGGAGGGAGATTCAATATACTCCCATTTTCATCAAGGAAGGGAGTATGATCAAGATGAAGGTACATACTAGTTTGTGTTTAGTTATGCTTTATGTTCCCTAAGTTTTTAATAGCACAAGGGTCTCTTTGTTTTGTGGGTTTTTTCATCTTATGTGTGTTATTATTTATTTATGTGTTTCATGTAATGTCAATTGTCTTTTGGTACATCCAAGGTCTATTCATGTCAATCTAAGTGCGCATATGCATGACTCCATGCCAATGGAAGGATTAGGTAACTAGTCTTAGGCATAACTAACATGCCACCCCTAGGAATTGCCAAGAATGTTGACCAAATTTGACCCCATGTCAAATTTGGGTCGACCCATACTATTTTAAACTTTTAATAAGGTTCTCATGTATTTTATAGGGTGTCATGTTGGTCTATTGTCTTACTCATCCTCTCTCTAGTTCTTGTTGAAGTCCACCCTCTGTGTGCTAGGCTAGTCAAATAAAGTCAAAGGTTGGTCAACCATAGTCAAAGATATTAAAGGGGTAAAATTGTGTTTAAAGTGTCTTAAGGTGGTCCTTAACATGTTTTAATACATTTATAATTCATAAAATGGTTATAGGTTATGTCTCATGTGGAAAAAGAGGCCTTTTAGTCATATTTTAGCCCAATTAATGACTTGTACAAATTTTCATGAAATAAAATTTGACACCCAAGTGAGTTTCAATGTGGATCATGTCAAAATAGTTATTTGATAGACAATATGTCGTTATGTTCAGTGGATGGTAGTTTTACCTTAAAAATAAGAGCTTTTGGGAACTTGTATGTTCTTCTCATGTCCATCATCAATTAAAAACATGCGAAGAGTAACTCTTCACCTCCCATCATCCATTTTAACACCTAGTTTTCAAGATTAATGCAAAAATGTTTCATTTGTAACTTGTTTTCTTCCATTTTCACTTTGCAAGCAAATAAGGAGCAACTTCATGCAATTAGCATGGGCCTTAAAGTTATAATTTGGAGGAGTGCTTCTAGGGGTGGATATTGCTTTGAGTGAAATTAATTTTTATAACAAAAACTTTATATTTAGTGTATCCTACCTTCATGAACAATCAATTTGACTCTAGGCAGCTTTTTATGCATGTTCAACCATGAGGGGTCACTTTTAGATTGTCTCAAAGTTTTTTGTTTTGGATTGATGGATTTGTGTGTTATAGGTTTTTCCAAATGATATTAAATATTTTTCCATTCTTTTTCTTGTTTTTAAGAATTCAATTGTTTGAGGAAGCCTCTTCTAGGCTTGTAAAATGTCTAGTTTGCATTCATAGTCATTCCAATTAATTTGAAAATGTTTCCTTCATATTGGATATGATGTTTTGGTTATATTTCAGAAGTTATCCTAGTGTTTTTTTGTAATTTAGGGGTTGAAAATTTCTCTTGAGGTGTATTTTATGATTTCCTTCTATGTCACATTAAAAAAAACCAGACCTACAAGAGCATGTTGATGTCATAAATGTAAGTTTGAAGTTTTTAGATGGTCCTTAACCTATTGGGACCAATAATGTACATTTAAATGTTTTATTGATGTATTTAGGTTCTATAAACTTTCATATTTTGAGAATGGGTCCAATCTTGCCTATATAGAAGGAATGATCATCTACAGCTAATGCTATAGGCATGCCTTCTATAGGTGTTCCAATATATTAGAAAATCAAATATGAGATTACTTAATATTGGAAGGCCTATATAGACATATTTATAATATTATTTTGAAAATAAAAGTTTCAAAGCATCAAATGAGAAGTTGGACTATGATCGAGCCATATTGGGTTCTCTGGCCCTAAAATTGGCAAATACAAGCCTTGAAGGTTTTTGAGGACCTCACCAAATTCACTTGAAAGGTGATCCAAGATTTAAATTTGGAAAACTTGGTATAACTATCCAAATACAATAGTTGGGCCAATTTTGAGAAGCAAAGGATGGATGGAGAATGGATTTTGTAAAGCCTAAAAATGGATAAAAACCACTAAAGCAAGGCAATGTTATCTACAAGATATTAATCAAGATGTTAACCTTGCCCTTAATTATGGTAATCTAGGATATTATATAAATTTGAATTATTATAATGGGTGAAATAATTATTTCAAGATAATATGGAATGAGATAAGAATAAAATCTAATGTCTTAAACCCTAATGCATGTTCCTCTATCTATACGCATGATTGTGAGGAATCACATACAGGTAGAAAGGTCAAGGTTTGTGAAATAGGTAAGACCAAGAATAAGGTGAAGAAATTATGTTTTGGATGAAAAAAAATAACCTCCAAATCATCATAAATATCCATAAATAATTTTGTTCTTCACCTAAAGATACATACAAACCTAAAATGAATGAAAGATAGCCACCTATAATAAGATAATTATGAAGTGAGATGATGGAATTTGGAGGAGTCCTAAGGTGAAATTATGATAAAGGAGATATAAATGTAAAATATAGTGACTTGTAAGACCTAAATGTTTTGTAAAATAATCAATAAATACGAAATTCATTCCATTCTTACCCTAAAACAACATATAGGTAGGGTCCTAGGACTGTCTAAATCCATGAAGGATAGTGAAACAATTAAAGGTCCTAAGGGGCCAAAAGGATAGGTTTATAGATGAGTTAAAATTTTAATGAATTTGATTCAAATATAATGTATAACTTTTTTAAAACTTGTCCGAAATCTCCAAATAAAGGCACCCAAAAGAAGATCCCCTATCCACTATCACAATCAAACAGGGTCATAAGCAAATGAGGGACATGATGAGAGTTTGATACCCAAGGAAAAAAGAAATATTTTTAAATAGTGTGATATGTATTACTCATGATGAAATTAAGTAAATAACATGTCCAAGACATCCTAAAGCCACCCAAGGCCCTTTTCTCATAGCAAAAAGGACTCAGTCTATACTAGTGGGGTAGAGAAAGCCTTATTTCAAGAGGTGAGTTTGGGTATTCCACTTAAAAGAGAGGTTTTGAGTGGATTACTATGTCAAAAAATCATGAAATGAGTGTAAAAAAATTAATTAACAAATTATATTCATCAAATATGTTTGTAAGGAGTATCCATGAGGAGGTTTGAATTTTTTTTTGGTAGAAACAAGGTTTTTTACCCTTTTTTGATGAGATTTTGATGGTTAGACCCATTAAACATGGAATTGGAATTTTTTTTTGTAAATATGGTAATTAATAATTTTTTAATATTTTATAATACTAAATTTTACCAAACAAATATTCCTAACACTCTCTATTTTATGTCAGAGCAGGGGTAGTCCCTTCATGCACAAGAATGACTATTTTGGGGAAAAGTGAAGGATGGTGAACGAGAGATCAATTGGATTATTACATAAGGTTTTAATATCTTGTAAAAAATTTATGTAACCTAATAAACAATCATATAATTATTTAAATCAAACATGGCACCCTACATAAGAAAAGTTACAGTTAAGTGTGAAGGAAAGCCTCAGGGCTAAAAGCCAAATTGGAGGTCATATGCATTTTAAACATAATATTGTGATTTAAACTTGATAAATTAATGTTTAAATATGTATTATGGTTATGTTAAATCCATAAAATTAGAAGGATAACCATTTGAGGGTCAATAAGATCTCAAAGAGGTAGGCAGACCTATTGGCAAGGTCTAGGCCTAAAACCAAATAGGGGTCAATTTCCATTTCAAGCTTATATAAATAAATTATAATGGTCTTAGGAATTTTTTAGGGTATATAAAGAGATATTAAAACCATTAGTTTTTAAATAAAATCTTTAGGAAGCCTTTTCTAGCTTAGGAAGCATTCAGACCCCACAATGAAGTAAAAAATGAGCTCGAATGTCAACTTCAAGTGCTTAGAAATTCCACCAAGATTTGCATGGGACCTTGAGCCATTAAAGGAATTTTAATGAGTTCCTTTAATATTTTTAAGTTTCATTTTATAATAATTACAATATGACATAACTATGAACAAAATTTGAGAATGAAAATCAGTTTAAAACCCTTGCAAACCCTTCTCAAGGACTCAACTAGGGATAAAATGAAAATTAAGCATGAATATGGTATTGAAATTCCATTAAACTATTAGTGTAGGTTTTTATTTTTCCCTATTTATTAATTAGGGAAATTATATTTCTTATTCATACATGGAGTTTTCCTACATTTGTGGGATAGGCTAGCTTATGTGGAGGTGTGTGTCATAGATGTGTCATAGGTGTCATAAGAATGTCATAAGTAACTCCCTTAATGGGAGTTACTTCTCTATTCTGAGCACCTTGTCACCACCTTTCATGGAGGAGTTACATTCTATCCTTGGGGTACCTTGTCCACCTTTTGTGTAGGAGTTACTTACATACTCTCCTATTTGTATTCCTCACTTTGGTCATCTCATGCTAATCAGATTTTGGTTTTCTCCATTTTGTCTTGTGCAATTTCTCTTATTGTGTTAATTTCAAATTGCTTTAGCATCTTGTGGTGTGCACTTGCTTTAACTAGTGTGATCACATCTCCATTGCAATCACATTATCTAGATTCTGAAAATAACTCCGATATGGTATCAGAGCAAACCCAGTAATCTTGTGTCTAGTTATGCTAGTAGTTTATTTTAAAACTCTCAATTTACTTTCTTAGTTTTTTTTTTTTATTATTATTAAAATCCATTGCATTTGAGAGCTTTGGTAGAGTTTTTTGAAAACTCATGCAAATCCATAAGGATCTTGTTTAAAAATTTACTTCTGAGTTAGCATTTGCCAAGACATTTTGTCTATATCTATGGTTTTCTTCAGCAAGGTGGAGGAATTCTGGTTTTGTCATTTTGCAAAACAAAAACTCTGCATTCTATTTGCTGCTCTTGGATGCCACCCTTCTCTGCATTCTATTTGTGTGACTCTCTCTTTTTTTTGGTAAATATACCTTTTAAATTATTTTTATATTCTTAAATCAGTAATTTGAATGCTTGATTTAAAAACAAATTTGAAATTAGCATTCAAAAAGGCAGTTTAGAGGTTTAATTTTAACTTGTATCTTCGACCTACGAAGACAAAGGGTGAGGCTCAGGTTGGCAGGAGGCCAATTCCCCCTCACAAAAACCTCCTTTGGATTCTTCATTCTATGTCAAATCCAATGATTGGTTGGAAGGCCACTTTCTCTCCCTATAACAGGCATTTTTTTAATGTTTTAGTGCTTTTTTTTGCAAAAACACTAGTTTACAGGAAAATTGTAACTTTAATATCTTGTAAATGGTAGCTTGGTTTTGGGTGCCATTTTTTGAAAAAGTGCTTTTAATTCAATTATGCATAGTTTAGACTTGTTATTTTTCAAAAATGCACTAGTTTATAAAGTGGCAAAAATTTAAGTCTCCCAGGACACATTTTCAGCTGAGTCCGATGTCCTATTTGCTTTAGTCTTGCACTGATTGCTCTAAGACGCATTGTTGGCTGAGTCTAACATATTTTGAGCATGCACTTGAATATTTGGGGGGGGGGCTCAATATTTTAGGGGGGGTGTGATTGTTTTTCATAGCTTGCTTTCATTCTCCTTTCTGCATACATTCACAACTTGCAATCAACACAACTTCACCTAATTTCAGATAAAAATGGATTCTTTTCAACTTAAACCCCTAACACCCTTCAACTATCATGAATGTAAAGTTAAAATGTCAATCATTCTTAGAAGTAAAGGGTTGTATAAGATCACCATGGGTACAGAAGTAGAATCCAACACAAATGCTAAAAAGGTCAAGTGGTACAACCGTAATGATGAAGCCTTTGGATTACTAAGCTTGTTTGTGTCTCCAAAACTTCTCTTCCACTTATAATCCTCCCAAAATCCTAATGACATATGGGACACCTTAGAAAAGTTATTTGGGAAGCTTGATGAGATGACAGGTCATGAGCTCGAAAATGAACTCATAAGTATAAGTCCTAGCAACTTTGACACCCTACAAGACTTCTTCACTAAGCTTAAGGCCCTTAGATTGTAATTGAAAGAATGCAAGATAGAGAAGAAAGATGATCAACTCATTCTTTCTATTCTTGCAAAGTTAGATTTAAGCTATTCAATCTTTGTCTCCATTTTCCATGCCACAAAAAGTGCCCTTGGCACTACATGGAAAATGCCTTCTTTGGATTCATTCATTGCCAAGTTGACTAAGGAGCAAGATAAAATAGTTCAAATGGGCACAATGAAGTCTACTCAACCCCAAGCCTTGATAGCTATAAATGGTAGGGATAAGACTTCAATAAAGGAGAAGAAGAAAAAGAACAAGGACCAAGAGAAGAAGAAAGAAAACAACAATCCTGGCAAAAATAACACTGAGTCTTCATCTTCCAATGCTAAACCAAATAAGGAGAAGGTTAAGTGTGCCTATTGTAAAAATATAGGGCATGATGAACACAAATTCATGAATAAACAAATAGATCACCTAACTCATCTTCTAGAGAAAAACAACATAGGTGTTCCTGAGTCCATCAAGCAGAATTCATCTACCCAAGAAAAGGGCAAGGCCCTTGTAGCTACAATAGATTCCACATATTCATGGGTCATAGACTCAGGTGCTTGTCAACACATGGGCTCTTCACTAGTTGAGTTTTCATCTTTATAGCCTTGTAGCATGACTTCAATTAGTTTGGGTGATGACACATCAGTTTCTATTGCAAGGAGAGGGTTAGTTTAAATGGAAGGAGGAACATTCAACAATGTTCTAAGTGTTCCTTCTCTTTCAACCAATCTCCTATCAGTGTACCAAATCACTCACATTGGTCAGGGCATAAGAGTTGAGTTTTCACTAGATTCAGTGGTTATCAGGGAGTTGTATAGTGATACTATAGTGGCAGTGGGTAGGGCAGATCACCAAGCCAGGTTATACACCTTCTCACATTTTGCATCAAATTCTTCTCCAATAACATTGCTGACTCATTTAGATGGAGTTAACAAATTATGGCTTGAGTGGTTTGTCCACCTTAACTACCGTTACCTTGAGCAACTTTGCAAACATGACATGGTCATTGGCTTGCCTCGTGTCTAATTCTCAAAAGGACTTTGTGAGGGGTGCTCCCTTGGGAAGCATCTTGAAGCAAAATTTGACAAAGGCAAAGCTTGGAGGGCTTCACAACCTTTGGAGTTAGTCCACAGTGATGTATCAGGACCCTTTCCCAAACCATCTTTCACAAGGGCCAAGTACATCCTCACTTTCATTTATGATTTCTCTAGGTACGCTTGGATATATTTTCTCAAACAAAAGTCTGAAGTGTTTGAAAATTTTCTAGACTTCGAGGATCTTGTTGAGAAATAGAGTGAGAAATCCATCAAGGCTATTTGAACTGATAATGGAGGGGAGTATGTCAGCATTAGATTTGAGTAGTTTTGCACCACAGAGGGAATTGATTTGCAGTGCACAGTCACCTATAGTCCTTCACAGAATGGGGTTGTAGAACACAAGAATATGTTCTTAAAAGAGATGGGTAGCTATATGATTCACTCCAAATCCTTAGCACCATAGTACTAGGCTGAAGCCATAAATTGTGCTTGCTACATTCAAAATAGGGTTCCTCACAAAGCTTTGAAAGGGATAATACCCTTTGAAGCTTGGCATAAAAGGAAACTTGATGTTGAGAACCTTAGAGTTTTTAGATCCCCAGTTATGGCCCACATTCTAAAGAAGAAATGCAAGGCTATGGAACATCAGTCTAAGCCTTGCATCTTTGTAGGATATCTAGATGGTATTAAGGGATATCGCCTTCTAGATCTAGTCACTCATGAGTTCATCGAGAGAAGTGTCCATTTTCAGGATAGTCCTAGAGACTCAACACTTGACACTTCTTTTCCCTCATTAGATCTACTTCTTCATGATGATTCCTCATCAAATTCAGATCAGCCATAGTAGGTTCTTGAGCCAGAGTCATCTTCTTCTTCTTTGAGTTTAGATAGTGAGGATAGTGATGCAGGGTCATCCACCTCTAGTCAGTCAGAAGATGAGGAGTTAGCACTTGACTCACCCACTTCTGGGCCACTTTGGGCCAGACAGACACTTGAGAGTGCTGGCACTTGGGTAGGAGATCTCATAGATGACAAATGTACTAGGGGGATTTTCAGAGAGATCCACATGCCTTCTTTGCTTTAGTTTCAGATCCACAGACTTTTCGAGAGGCATCGGGGGTACCTGAGTGGGATAATGCTATGGAGGAAGAATATTCTTCCTTAATCAAAAATCACACTTGGGACTTGAATTCACTTCCTAAGGGAAGAAAGATGGTTTGATGTAGGTGGATATATCAGACCAAGTTTGCAGCAGATGGGTCAGTTGATAAGTATAAGGTGTGATTGGTCACTAAGGGTTTCTCATAGGTGGCATGCATTGACTACTCAGAGACCTTTGCACCCATTTTAAAGATGACTTCTATCTGACTCACCTTGGCTATTGCCATAACACATGGTTCGGATGTGCATCAGATGGATGTGAAGAGTGCCTTTCTTCATGAAGACTTAAAGGAGGAAATCTACATGGAGCATCTGCCAAGACTTGTTTAGGATTCTTCCTTAGTATACAGACTTAGGAAATATATCTATGGCCTCAAACATGCTCCTCGATCTTGGTATGCCAAGATGAATTCCTTCCTTCTCATAATGGGTTTCACTAGGTGTCATTTTGATCACAATGTCTACTTCTTATGGTAGGATGATTTGCTCTTGATTTTGGTTCTATATGTTGATGACCTTCTGATCACTGGGAGTTCTTCATCAGCTATTGCAGTAGCGAAGGCATCTCTTTAGGATAGATTTGAAATGAAAGACTTGGGTTTGTTGCACTACTTACTTGGCATCGAGATCTTACAGTTAGATTCAAGGATTTCTCTTACATAACCTAAGTATGCTCTTGACTTATTGGCTCAGTTTCACATGGTTTATTGTAAGCCATCTCTGACTCCCTTTCTATCAGGAGTCAAGATTAAGGCTGATTGTTCTTCACCATTGGTTAATGCCTCTCAATATCGACAACTTGTTGGTAGTCTCATCTACTTGACTCAAACTAGGCCTAACATTTCATATATAGTGGGACTTGTCTCTAGATTCATGCACGAACCTCATGAGCTACATTAGAAAGCAGCTAAGAGGATCTTACATTACATACAGGGTTCACATAGATACATAATTCATTACAGATTTGGCATAGAGGTTGACTTGGTTGGATATACATATTCAGATTGGCTTGATAGTTCATAGACTCATAAGTCCACTTCTTTTTATAGTTTCTCTCTAGGTTTTGGTCCTATCAGTTGGTCTAGCGAGAAGCAGAATGCTATTGCTATATCATCCATAGAGGCAGAGTACAGGGGAGCTGTTAATGCAACTACTGAGGCTATTTGGCTTTAGGGGATTCTTTTTGAGTTTGGCATTCCCATCAAGCAGCCCACCATCATTTATTATGATAGCCAGAGTACCATTCAAATTTTTAGGAATCCATTTCAGCACTAGTAGACCAAGCACATAGAGATTCACATGCTTTTCATTTGGGAGCTTATTCATAGTCATGTCATTGAATTGATATTTTGCACATCTTTAGAGTAGGTTGTAAACATCTTCACCAAACCTATCACTAAGATCAAGTTCATTCATCTACGAGCTCTTCTTCGGGTGCATTCCACATGTGCAACAACACCATCTTTAGGGGGGGCTTCTAGCCTCTTCTTTCTTTTATTTCTCTCTTTTGGGGGGGGGGAGTTTTTTCCTATGGGTTTTCTCATTTTATCTATCTTATGGGAGATTGCATTTGTACATGGGTACCTCATCAAGCCTAGTTGTCAGGACCCATTTTATATTTCTACTCTGCCCACCTAAGCTGTGCTTATGGGGGGTATTAGTGTAGGTTTTTATTTTTCCCTATTTATTAATTAGGGAAATTGTATTTCTTGTGCATACATGGAGTTTTCATACATTTGTGGGATAGGCTACCTTATGTGGAGGTGTGTGTCATAGATGTGTCATAGGTGTCATAATAATGTCATAAGTAACTCCCTTGATGGGAGTTACTTCTCTATTCTTAGCACCTTGTCACCACCTTTCATGGAGGAGTTACATTCTATTCTTGGGGTGCCTTGTCCACCTTTTGTGGAGGAGTTACTTACGTACTCTCCTATTTGTATTCCTCCCTTTGGCCATCTAATGCTAATCATATTTTGGTTTTCTCCATTTTGTCTTGTGCAATTTCTCTTATTGTGTTAATTTCAAATTGCTTTAGCATCTTGTGGTGTGCACTTGCTTCAACTAGTGTAATCACGTCTCCATTACAATCGTATTATCTAAATTTTGGAAACAACTCCAATATAAACTTTGTTAAAATGTAAAAGACTATCCTATTCACCCTCCAATTCTATTTTTTTATGGATCTATATGAAATAGGGAAAACAGGGCTTATTTTGACCATTTTTGGTGTTTTACAGGCATGGTGAACTTCTAAGAGACCATATCACTTTTGGAAGAAATTTTAGTAGTTTTTATAAGTCATCATGGTCATTGTATCAAGTTTATAAGCTCTTAAGTGTGCCTAATGATTCTCCTATTTCATCTAGTCTAATGAACTAACTATAGAGGACTTGGAAAAAATGGTGAATCTTCATTTTGGGATCCTTTTAAGGCCTATTTAATGTAATTTATGGTATTATAACTCTTTAAACATGTAATTACTCTTATTTTATTTATAATATTTCAGGTTTGTAGAGCTTGAAGGCGAAAAGTGTGAGAGGTGAAGGGAAAAGGTCTTTTTTGAGACTAACAAGTATGATCATGCATGGATAGAATGATAATAAGATTTAGGAGCATCCAAATTTCATGAAATTTATTATTTTTAACCCCTCTTACTTATATTCATCATAAAACTTCATCATTTCTAGAGTTAGGATAGTTTTATAGGGCCAATCATGAGGGGTAGTTGTATGTGCATAGAAAGGGAGTTACTTGACTATTTGCAAGTCTTGGATGATTTTAAATGACATTTTAAACTCATAAAATTATATGTATCACCCCATTACTCTCCTTCATGAATTTTTAACTTATATTCACATTGGTGATACATGTTTTAGTGCCTCTTCAACTTTTGTTCTCTTTTTCTTCCTCAAAGTTCTATAAATCACCATTTTGGCCATTTGTAAAGAGAGACCATAGTTTATATGGTGAATACATACTAAAATGACATTAAATTTTTATTTTGAAGATTTAATACAATTCTAGTTTTGAGTTATGAACATTTTGTCAAAGTATGTGAGTGATGTATAATGGAGCTATGTGATAGTATCATCCTTACTTCCTTTATCCTTCATGTTTAAGTAAGAGTTATGATTTTAATAGGTCATGTAAAGTGTGTAAAATTTACTAATGTCTCTTTAAAGTATGCAATTATCTCTATGGTGTGTAATCTACCCCTAGGTCAAGTATCTTGTTGATTGTCCCAAGTATGTTACATTCACATTGAAACACTATGTTAAGATCCTTCAATGCATGGAAGTATTATTATTCATTGGTCTTAGAATTGGATCTCCAAGTGTTATTATTCATAGGTGGATTTTAATTCTTATTCATCCAAGTCTTCTTCATCTAAATACACATGACTGTAGTACACTTGACCCTTTCCATGACAATGGTGACTTGGTGCCCAAGGGTCTTTACAATCAAAGCACACCATCTTCCTTATTAATTCTTGTCTTGTCTTAAAATTCCCTTCTAATAACTCTCTTTACCTCTCCATATCCTACTATTTTGGCCTACCAAACTACCCCAATCCATGTTAATTTGACCTATAAAATTTCCCCAAATGAGTTGATCTTGGTGGTCAAAAAGTGTGGTCCCTTAGTTGTGTAAACTTATTATATTTTGGTTATCTAAAAGTATTAAAATAATTAGTAATTTTTAAAATTAAATGGAAAAATTTTACCTTGTGGTACTGAGGAATCAAGATCAAGGGCCTTTTGAATGTCTCCTTGGAGAATAGATGGGTTAAAAACCTTGACCAAACACCTAATATAATTATCCAATCCATCCATGAAAAGAACCATCGAACTTATTTCTCAAAACATCTATTGCCATAATTAAAAACCACTAAAATTCAATCACATACTCCTCTACCATATCCTTTTGTTTTAATTATGCTAACATTCTAAAATGTAGCTCTAGATAATCCCTATCAAATATTTCAATTATTTTCTTACTAAATTCTTCATAAGATGAAATGAGTTGGTTCCCTTTAGTGACCAAACTTTGATACCACCATCATGCACATCCCTTTCCAAGTGCAAGGTAGCAAATTTAATGGCCTCTTTTCCATTATAGGCCTTATATAAGATTAAGTACACACCTTTTTAATCTAATACCTAGCTAAAATCTTGGGGGAACCAGCCAAATTTTAAAGTGAGATATTTCCCAATGCATGGTGGAGTCCTCTTTGGATGCCTTTTGTGCTTTTATCTAGCCCTTTCACCACATATTTGGCCATGCTTCCATGAAGTGAAAGATGAAATGTCTAATTTATCCCTAAAAGGAGCTAGATATGTCATGTATTCATCATAGTCTCTCAATAAATTATCTCTCAATGTGGGTTGTACTTACACATCTAGAATGACAACTTCTTAAAAAAACTAGGCTAGTTAGGCTAATGTGTATCTCTTCTAACCCCTTTATAAGGCATGTCCATGAGGTTGTGACTTCTATAAGCACTAACATCCCCATTGGATGGTTTTTCACTCCTCATATCCTTAATAATATGGACACATTCCATCATAATAAAAATCATTTGTTCTTGAGCATGTGTGTACCTATAAAACCTTTGTTCTTGTCTATTTTCTACCTCATCCCTCTACTGATCCAAGTGAGACATATTTTTTGTTTATGGAAGTTCTTCCATTTTATTCTTAATTTATTAGTACATTACATATTTGTCACTCTATTTCATGTATCACTATGACACCCCATGGCTAACCAAGATATGGCTCTCATACTATTATTATGTCCCTAAATAAGACAATTTTATGAATATTCAATTTATTTGAAAACCCTAGCCAAATATGTAAAATTTAGATTTTTTTTAGCAACAAACCCTAGATGCAAAACACCTCAAAAATTAAATCAAAAATATTTTAACCCCTAAGATACCATTAGATGATCCAAACAAGTAATTTAGGCCATTGAAAAGAGATTAATCCTCCAAACCCTAGGTTACCCAAAATAAAATAATGAATGGATAATTGTTAATGATCTAACATGAAACAGACTTCAAAAAGAAATAAATAAATTACATAAATATTATTAAAATCAAAGACATAATTTTATAAAAAAATTATGAATGTATTTGAGGCCAAAAATCCACAAAACCAATTCACCCAAGCTACAATATTATATAAAAATTATAGAATTATTCCCAGACAAATTTTACACTCAAACAAGGTCCAAACCTCATCCAATGTAAGTCACCACTATGAAAAAAATATAATAAATATTATAAATGTATTTAAGGCATAAAATCACACAAAATAATAATTTAACCACCAAGAAAGTCACCCACTTCTAAAATCAAGTTGCCCACCTGAAAATAAAAAGAATGGTTTTTAAAACACCCTTGTAGAAATTGATAACTCAATGGTATCCTATGAATGAAGTTACCTAAATTAATGAATATGGATTTCATCCTATAGCACTTTTCTTAAATTATTTAGTCTTGAAATCAAATGGTTGAAGTGTTTTTGTGCTAAAATACCATGATTTGACTATAAAACACAACATGAACCTCTCCAAATGATTCCTCTTTTTGCCTTTATATCTTTCCAAGTGTGGTACCCAAAAGGGGAAGGGAGAGTAACTTAAATATTTAAAAGACATTTTCCTTATTATATTTTTAAAATCACTTAAAAATCAATGACCCTAAAAGATACCCTCTTTAAGTGAAATAAGAAAACATAAAGTAACTTTCAAAAAAGGTACTTTTTACATATATTCAATTAAAAACACTTAATTGTCTTTCCATTCTTACTTGTTCATTAAGCCCCAATAATTAGATAAGGATAATGGTATTTAATGTGTCCCTATAAAAAGAGGGATAAGACAATTAGTAGACATATTTGATTAGGAAAGTGAAAAAATAGTTTGTATCAACTTTTAACTCAATTAAAATTGGGTAAAATTTGTGGGGATAAAATGTTCATGGTGGAAATAAATTTACAATAGTGTAAATGGTTTCCAAAATGGTCCCATGGAATTAAAATTTATGACCTTAAATCAACAAGTAGTATAGGAAACTTAATAAGTTCAAATGGACTCTAAGATTCTAATTTTGAAATTTTGAAAATTTTTAGCTCAAAATATGCCTTGCATGTACTATGAGACGCATTCAATTCATTTCTCTAGTTTGAAAATCATCCTTCAATTTAAAAAACTGGTAGGAAAAGTTCATATTTTTAATTGAGGGGGGACCAAGACCTAATCATGTCTTGGACCTGTAATCAACACTGTTAAGATTTTGTCTTGCTCATTCATGTCATAATTGGGGTTTTAGGGCTCAAATTCTTGAAGGCTATGGTTATGATAACAATGGTGTCCAAATACTGATGGTGGAGGAGTCATATAAATTAATTATGGAAGCCCATGGGTAGAGGATTTAGGTAAACAATCAATGGAATCCCAAATAGAGAGGTGTTATTGAGTATTCAGTGTTTAAAACTCTAAAGGCTATTATTGAATTTTAACAGAAAACTTGATTTTAAAAAAGGAGGATATAGGGGAACAATCATTAACCTATTCAAATATTTTCCACTAAATAACACTAAAACCTTAGAATAAAAGTCTAGAATACCTAGTTAGGGTTTTAAACCTTGACTATTACTTGGAATTTTGCCTAAGACCTAACCAAGACCAAATTAGGGTAAAAACACCACCTACCACTATGAACATTACTCATACCACCTAACAACCTATTTAGGCTTAAAATCCCAATAATAATTAAACATCTACCCTAACTAAATCCAAATAGCTATTTCAAGTTGAAACTTTTATTAACATTTCAAGGAAAATTAGCAACCCTCAGACCTAATCTCACTTCAAACTCTAACTAGAAAAGGCATTAGTGAATAAAGGAAGTCCATTCCTATCAAAATTTGATGTCCAATTAGGTATAGTACACTTATGTAAATTAAAAAAAATACCAAATAGATTAATAATTCCTAATTAAAACCAACCATGATAAATTTAAACTAGGATACCTAATCAAATAATTTGATTAGTACTTCACTTGACTAAGTGAGATTTTAATAATGAAATATGGAGCTCAAGAAGTCATCAAACAACCAAGTGTAAAATATGAAAATGACTCAAAAAATCTTGGTCAAGAGGTTGGGATAGGTTTTAAGGGTTAAAAAGGCATGAAAATTAAGGTGAACCTAAGAACATACCAAGAGACTTGAGCAAACTAGATAACACTTGTACTAAAGACTCCTTAAGTGGGATAAGTGCCTCAAAATTGTATTTACACTCCAAGTGTAAAAAATGATATTTATCCAGATGATAATGGTAAATAGGATGGGATAGTTCATATAGGCCAAACAAGAACAAAAACCAAAATAATACTCTAAATTAGTTACAAAGAGGTAAGATATCTAGCAGGCAAGATGGCCAAGTGAGCATAAGTGTAGCTAGACTTTATTTTAGGGTAAATTGATTTATATGAAACTTTACCATTTATATTTAATAAAACATGCTAAAATATCTAAGATAGATAAGATAACTAGGACTCAAATGCAAATTGGGAGGTCAAGACTCCACTTTCATACTAAGTGTTATATATGAAAATTTCTTGCACAAACATGGTATTTCCAATGATGATGGTTTTAGGACCTATTTTGGCATGAAAAAAAAGGTATAATATCAATTAAACTTAAGATTTTTGAGACCAATGAGCCATAAGTGCAAGTGGGAGTAGCTATAAAAGTAGAAAAAGGTTATTTAGTTATTGGACGAATTAGGACATGTTATGAAAGAAACAATAATTTCAAGGGTGGGTATTTTTATGACATTGTTTTATTGTAATTATTTGTAATTACATTATTGTTATCACATTAAATCTTATATATTTCTCAATTATGGTAATTTGATAAATTTCCATGTGTAGGAAGCTATTATTCTCATGCAATAAGTCCAAGGACAACCCAAAAATGTTTTTAAGATTAGAGAAAATTGAAAAAAATAACTTTGAATTTGACTATAATAGGATGTACCATGATAAAAATCCAAATTCATTTCATGGGTGGCATTTATCTTTGTTCATGTCCTTGGCATGTGTTAAAAATGAACTTAGTGTTGTCTTTAGTATATCTAATGGATTTAATGAATTCAAAAAAAGTACAATAACCTTCATCTATGAGATCTCTTTTGACTTTCACATCACTAGTTTAAATTTTAATGAAAATACAAGGGTCATCTGCATGAATAAATATTGCATCAAGGATTAAAACTTGGATTAAAAAAATCAAAGATAAGGATTGGTCCATTTTCCTATCAATTTGGATAGACATATTTTCACATCATTTCATGTTAATTTTATTAAAACAAGGAAAGGTGGATTCTTTCCCCATATTTTTTTTTTAATAATGGTCATATTAATGAGATTTCATAATAATAAATTTCAATGTTTAGGGTAGGTACACAAAAGCTCAAGAAAATGAATCTTATTAGGAAGATTAGAGAGTTATTAAGTGAGATCCCATTATTTTATGTTAGTATAGGTTTAAGTTGAGTATAACTAGGAAATAAAGGCCTTGCTAGCATTAATATTGACTACAAGAAGTTTAACCATGTTTTTCAATTATATTTAACATATTTTGATTGTATGTGACATCTTGATATATTAGGTTTAGTTAAAATTGATTGAATCATCACAAGCAATATAGTTTATATATTAGGTTATTATATCAACCTATTTATATAATTGTATAAGAAGGAAATCATATCAATTTAGATAAATAAAACTACATTGGCACATATATAGAGTGGATAAAATAGTGTACTGTATAAGAACATATACAATGTTAGAAATATAATAAGACATCATCATTAGTGATGTAGTTAAATGTCCATAGACAATCAAAACTACATCTATATGGGAAAATTAATTAATTTAATTAGAATTTTATAAATCTAGATATTTGGAAGGGACAAATATTGAATATAGACTTCTAGGTTAGTACTGAAACATTATTTAGCATTCATGAGGTATTATAGGTTAGGTTTGAGTATGTTGAGAATAATCAATGTGAGAAATAATACCCTTGATGCTAATCATGTTATCTAATATTTATAGGTTAGTGGAGCTACTATGGTTAGATAAAATTTCCATGATATTTTTTTATGAATTTAAATTAGGATGATTTTTTTTTGTAAATAATTAGTATTTTCTTAGTTTGATTCTAATTTCTTTGAGAATAATTGTGGATAGTTTGAGAATGATTCTAAAGGGAATTGGTATAGATACTAAGGTGAGAATTAGATTGATTAAATACATTAGAGTTAATCTTAACCTTATGAGTTTTGGAAACCTTAGCAAAGGCTTGATAACATTATTTTTCTAACATTATATCTATAGTGCCCATGGACATAATGTTAGGAAATCTAGATTGATATCCTTGTAAACCACCAAATTATTGGTCAATTTTTATTTGTTCATGAATAAATGTAATTGTATGAATAAGTGTTATACATTAGGATTGTGTAGATACTCAAACTTAATCATTAAATTATTAAAAATATTTGTTATTAACATCTATATCCATAATTTGTCTATTCACCATTTTGATAACTTGTAATTTATACAAGAGTTTTCTCTATCTTGAGAACACTAAAATAATCATATAGATATCTATATTTCTATCACATTTATCCCTATATCTCATATAAATTTTATATGCATGTCCTTATAGTATCTAGTCTTATGGAATAAGTCCACCTAATAAGATAGGAGTGCACCATGACCTTATCTAACTAGTGTGACCTTGTCCCGTACACCCCAATAGTCACTTTATAAAATCAAGACATTTTAAAATGGATTTACTACAAATTTTGTAAAGTTTTTTAAAAAAAAATATTCTAAATTTTTTCTTATAAAATCACATCAAAGCATTCACTTGAAATCTCCTAGTAAGCTGATTTCAAAATCACTACATAAAGAGAAAAATAACACTACTTCCTATGTCAATTATGAAGCATACTAATATTCATAGGTCAAGCTTGAAAAAGATTTTATTATAGGTCAATGGAATCTATTTTTCAAGAATTCCTAATAGATATTCTAGATATAGTAATCTAATTTCATAATCATAGATCACACGAGTACTCTAGGATGGATAACTACAACATCCTAAGGCCCATTTGGAATACATAGGTAGTACTTAGTTACAAGGAGTTTCTAAGGCCAACTCAACCATTCCTACTACTCCATTCCCCTTTTATTATCTAATTTTTATTTAGTACATGTGTAGCGATAGGATGTATACTTTTCATGTCTTCCAAGTTGTCTATCAACACATAAAATTTAATAATCAACCCTCATGAGTAGTCACACAGACCTGGATTAAAAAATTAGGAATACAATCAATAAATATGTGACCATAGTCAATATAAATGGCCAAAATGTACTCTTGTTTGTCTCTTGTAGATCTATCATAACATAATTTGAATTAATATTTCATAATGAAAATGTGTTTTCATGTTTTTTTACATAGTTTTTAGTTACATTCAGCATGCAAATTTAGATCCATTTCAATTTTTGAAGAACACTCTCTAACCCTATTAGAAATTACTATTTTTAGAAAGTTTCTAATTTTTTCAAATTTTGTATTTTACTATAGATTCAATGTATTTATTGTATTCTACTTCATCTCAGTTTTCAATAGTTTAATACACTTAATTATATTCACATTAAAATATATTAAATATTATGGTGAACCCACTATTTTTAGAACATGTATTTCTTGTTGTTTGCTTGATTTTTGTCCTATGATTTCATCAAATTTATGTAAATTCTTGACAATGAAATAAAATATCCTTCAACATTGGATAAAATTTGACACATAATGATTCAACATATTTGACCTTGGATTTAATCCAACACCGAAGAAGTTTTTTTTGTCACCTTATATAAACACAACACTAAAGATCTTTCTTTCAACATCTGGTTGAAATCTATTGATTTATATACGCAAATATCTTTTGATTTTCTTTTTCTTTATTTTTCATTTGGGTTTGCTTATTTTAGAAATTATGTTTTTATAATTTAAAAAATACTTAATGATTATTATGAAGGGATATGCAATTTTGTGTTTATATAAAATAGTGGTGTGAGATATTTACCTCAATAATCATATCCATTATATAACACTATACATGGAATTTATTTTACACATACCTCAATGTATATCAGAAATAACTAATATCCCATATTTATACCATAAAAGTCCTCTATTATCCATTTGGTTTTTGGTTTACTTGAGACAATATTATCACCCATTTAAATTACTTTCAATTTACCCTCATAAATATGGTTATTGGGTTACAATCATGGTTCTAGATTTGTAGTTAGTTATCTTAAATATTGAACTGACACTAATAAAAAATAATTAATTATATTTGAGAGATCACAAATCATTCAAACCTTTTCCTAGATCACCTTCATACCTTAATTTTTCTTGTATTATATTCATAACCATTAGAATTACTTAATTCATAATATATTATATTACTTGATATAATTGTATTCATAATGTGCTTAATTAACAAATTTTTATTTCATATTTTACATATGATTATGTAATATATTGACATGATTGGTATAACTATTCAACATGATTTGTATTTCATTATTGTATGGATTAAACACCACATTAATAAAAAATATATGTTATACAATATCCAATATCATGACCTTCCTACTTCTAATGGTTACATTACTACATCATGCCACTATTTTGCTTCATTTTGAGTACCATCTAAGGTAGTTTATTTTTAAATATATAATGATCTTAGAATAAAAATATAATATGTTACACATTAAATAAAATACCACACCTATAATGCCTCATATTAATGGGATATTAAAGGAAATTTCACAATAGCATGTTTGATCCCTTAAAAAGCTCCATAATTTATTACTCCACATCCTCTTAAGGATCACATTATGGATCTAATTTTATAATAAAGAAAAATATACTCAGCTTTATGAGTAAATAATTATGAAATATGTTCATGAGCATCATAAAAAAATTGACTCTCTCTCTTATATGTTCCTAGAGATGAACAAAAGAAAGGATCCTAAGATATTCTTTTGAATATGTGTACCGATACTATTTCATACTTTCTTACTCATACACCTCTTGTTACCTCTATGGTATCATACTTTGGTTTGGTAACATCACTTGGTCTCCAAAAATATCCATGATTATGCATACTAATACTACTTTCACTCTTCCAATTACATCTACAAAGGTTTTTCTTAAACAAATAGTTCTTTTATTACAATCTAATTTATCTCCTATTGAGAAAAATAACTATCATGCTAACCCCTTTATGGAATCATGTTATTTGTTTCATAACCCTTTTTCACCCAAAATCACATCTTTTCCATTACTAGTTAGCTTTGTGGCTCTTAATCTTCCTCTGTATAAAGGGAAAGGTGATCTTGAAAAATATTTGCATGGCTTACATACAAATTATTTATACTATGCAAAGAAAGATAAATTATTAACAAATATATTTCTAGAAAGTTTCAAAGAATATGTTTTTATATGGTTCTATTAAATTCCTCTTAAATCATTAAAGGCTTTCAATCCATTAAAAATCATTTTTAACACACTTTTGCATCAACATTGGTGAAAATTTATCCTATGATCAAATTACAAACCTTAGAAAAGGGTATAATGAAATAATCAATGAATGTGTACTAAGATGCAAGTATATTCCATCAATAATTATAAGTAAAATGGGTAATAATCATCTCCAAGATAGTGTTGATTTAAATATCCCCTATTTTTAAAAAATGAGGACCCTTATTTAAAATTTTCAAATTATGCTATAAATTAAGCACTCAACTTGATCAGAGTACATTAATGAGTATCATGTTTTGATTTAGCTTACATTGGCATGCTAATAAAAGCTTTATTTGATATTATCTAATGTTTCTAACATTTGTCCCATGTGTTTTCATCTCTTATAATAAATTTATCTTCATTATAATGAACAAATGTTCATGGGTTTATGTTTAAATGTTAATTTGACCCTTAGTTGGTTATCTAATATGGTCCCATTCGAGTCATTATGTTAACATTTGGTCCTTAATTGATTAACTAAATCTAATTTTAAATAAAATTCAAAACCTTAGTCTAAATTACTTTATCCTAAGTTCTTATTAAAATGGATTTATATTTTTGATGGGTCACTTTATTCCATCTTAGTCTTAGTTTAGTTTTAGCCTAAATTTTGATCGAGTTTACTAATTCATTAAAAATTTATTCTAAGATTTATGCTAAGTCATTATTTTCAAGAAATTATTATTTGATTTTAATATTCTAAAGCATGAATTGAATTTAGGTCTACCAAGTGTCAAAACCTTGCTTGATCAGGTCAAGGATTAACATCACGTGGGTGATTGTTCAAAGTCAATAAGTCAAGATAGATCTACAACATATGTTCAATCATATAGATTGAGATCTAATGGAAAGAACAATTTCAATAGGTAAAAGGATACTAAAAAGGCACATGGGGATGCCATGTGCCACAATCATGGTGAATTTATAGTAGATCAATGGCCCATATTTGATTTTGTGTTTAGTAGATCAATGACACACATTTAATCATGTATATCATTGATAGATGGTGTATGTTCAACCATGTAGATGGGGATTGATGGTGAGAATTGAGTCAATAAGTAAATAATCCTAGATTAAATTCAAGGCTACCATATGGTGTAATAATTTTAACTAAATGGATATTAACAACAAGGTACATAGAAGGCATGCAGGGCTACCAAGTGTTATAATCTCAAAATCCTAGATCAAAGATCAATAGCCAATGTTGAAAGTCAAGTCCAAGAGACTCTCAAGGAAATTGATGGAGTTAATTTTATCAAGTTTACATGGGGCACAATATGAATACACATGTCCAAAGATACAATGGTTATATTTTAAAATTAAATAAATAACATGGCAAGGAGATGCCACATAGGTAGACATGTTAGATCAAAATATTTTGTAGACCCAAGCATGTGAATGTATAAATATGAGATAAAAATATGATTTGAGTTACCAAAGAAAATATTTCAAATTCTTATCCACCATTAAATCTTAATTAAAACCCTTATAAGCCCTTATATGTACAAAAAATCCCTACAAGTTCATGTATTCATTATTCTGAGTCAGTTGAGAGAGCCTAATAATCAAAGTTATTCAAAGAGTCTAACCAGAAAGTTGAAAGTGTTGAATTTTAATTCACAAGTGAATAAATTATAGAATCATATCAATGGAAACATATGGACCTAATTCAAAGGAAGTATTTAAATTATACTTATCATTAGATGTAGAAGGTGGAGTATTTAAAGATATAGAGTTGATGGCTTCTTCACTAATTACAGGAGATAATAACTACTAAAGCATGTTTTAGACAATAAAGAACCAAGGAATTTTAACCAAGAAAGAAGACAAGCTAATTTAGGTAAATATAATGTACTATGACATCCTAGTAATTTAGTTTATATGAATCTATTATGTTACTACCAAGACAGAGGTATTCTATTACATCGACATCCTTAGTCTTATTTTTTTCAAATTCTAAAATTGATAAGGGTATTCTTATCCATGAACCTAGTTTGATAAAAATAACATACATATCCCTTATTTCAATTGAATCTTATTGTAAACTACTTAGGCCCCAAATAGGCCTCACCTCCATTAATGTATGAGCCCAAAATAAAACCATGGAGGAAGTCCTAGTGAAATGGTTAGAAGCTAGTGACAAAGTCATTGTTGAACCTAACAAGAAAATCCATGTGAGACAATTTAGACTAGGAATTAATATGGTTATAAGCATGTTGAAAAAAATATATGAATGTACACATACTATACAAGTGGAACCTATATAGGTGCTTGTTGTTTATTTCATTATTAAGGAAATGGTAGTACCTTTTTAAGGAAAAATCATTAGTATTTCCTTAAATAGGTAGATCTTTGGTATTAAAATAAAGAAGAGAAGCAAGATCTTTATGATGTCATATTTTTTAGATGCCCTATGTGCCATAAATAAAATCCCAAACCAAAGAGAGTGGTCCCATAATGGCACCCAAACTATGTCCCAATATTACTCAAAATTGCATATTTACAAATATAGGGACCATATCCAATTCATTTATGACTGTGTATATCCTGATTTGATCCAAGCCATTAATGGTCTATCCATGATGAGGATAACTCCTTTAGATAAGAATTCCATTGAGAAAATGGGAGATATCTATCTATAACCTGATTATATGGTTATTAAAATAGAGGGAACCTAAAGTGCCCCCCTTAAACTGTTAATACATGTATCAAATAACTTAGAAGAATATGAAGTAACATACCAACTATTTAATGAAATAGATGGGATATACAAGACCAAAAAGAAAGTACTTATTCATGGTTTTCCCATGACTATTGGAAGCACCATTTTCATAAAATGTGACCAAATTGAAGTGTCTTCAAAAAATAGGCTTTCTTTTAATTTGGATATGCATGACAATAAGTAGTGGGAACCCAATGGTAGGGTAAAAGAGCACTTGAAGAGAAAATGCATTCTAGTTATACCTTATGAAAATGAACTTAGAGCATATGACTTTTTATACACTAAGGTAGCCACCTATTATGAAGTTACTAGAAGACTAAAGGAATATAATATAAATCCTAAATCTAGATTGTTAGGAGATTAGAAGATGGAAGACAGATGGTATTTTGGTCCTAGATAATATCATTTGGTGGATGGTGGCCTTTCTAGGCTTCCCCCAATTGACATATAAATAGAATATAAGCCTAAAGAAAGGAGACCAAGAGAAGTTGCTTCCAGATCCTTAGTCCCTAAGTCTTCTAGAATAGTAGAAAAGTATTTGCCTTAATAAGAAGAAATTCATGTGATAGCTTTGGATCTATAGTTATCTCTTGAAGATGAATTAAGAATTCTCTACATGACCTATGAAATAAACACAGATGTAGAGGAGAAAAATATTGAGGAATCCAAATAGTAAAAGGAAAATGAGGAGTCATTGGACTTATTGATCATTGATCCTCCCAAGAGTAAGGTTGAGACTACAATTATCCAAAAGCCAAAGAAACCAAAAATGGCCATCATTCTTGGTAGTTCTTAGGTACCACTACCCTCCAAGTCTTATAGTCTTAATTTCCCTTTAAAGGACATTAGCCTATTTAGTGAAGAGAACCCAATATATGGATCAACTATACCTGAATGGTTTATATACAAACCAAAGATGGAGAAGTTTCCTACTGCCTATCACCCATGGGCTATAGTGAAGACCACCAAAATTCCTAAACTATAGGAGTTAAATCCTTAGATGACAACATTAAAAAATTAAGAAGAAAGGAGACTTGTTACTCCATCTCAATCAATAGTATAGTTACAAGTAGAGGTTTTAATTAAGCATATGGCCTAATCTTTAGTAAGAATTAGGTATGATCCAACTACTACAAGCTTACAGAGAGTAACTAAAATAGTTGTCATAGAAGAAGGTTAGGAAGTTCTACACCAAAGGGTTGAGCCTTTGGTTCACCTAACTCATAAGATGGAACAAAGACGAGGGGTAGACCCCATGTTTGAAGAAGATGCTATAGATATATCCCAATCCAAGTCAAAAAGGCTACAAGCTATAATCAAAGGACAAACAAGAGAAGAAAATTCTAGAAGCACAATCTATTATGTTAGTACTAGTAGATATTATTAATATCTTTGAAACAAATATTTACGAGACATTCAATTCTTTGAAGATAATAAGGTCTAAATTAGACATGGTGAGTAAGCATCATGATATGGCTCTGAACCAAACTAATCAGTGGCAAGGTTTAGAAAAGAAAGTAAAGTCACTAGTCAAGATACTAATGGAAAATTAGATCCATGAGCTTAAAATGGTAAGCCCATCACACTTAAATATGGCCATGATAATCATAATGGAGAAAATTAAGGACATAAATAAGTGGTCAAAAAGCATTAAAGTCTCTTAGGAGACTTCAAACAACTAGATATTAGAATGATATAGGTACTATGAGTTTTGATTAAAGATCCAACCATCCATAGTCAAACAATCCTAATAATTTATGAAGAATTAAAGCAAAGAGCTATCAAGTTAAACCAATAGGTCAAGAGTAGAAGCAAGGGCACCATAGGGGCTAAAAATAAACATGTATTGAACTTGATATTATTATAAAATTAAAATATTTGTAGTATAAGGAGTATTGAAGAATCCATGGCTATAATAGATGAATTATTTAGAGATTTAGTAGGGTAAACAAAGGAGCTATTCATAGATCCAATCATCAATCTTAGTTTGATTAATGAATAGTATGAAAAATCCATGAAAATTTTGGAATAAAAGAAAAAGGTTATAGTTTTAGGGGAATCTCAAAGTCAACAAGGTTGACATAGAATATTATTTTGTATCAAAAACCATGTAAATCATTTTTAAAAATATACTATTTTGTAAAATCATGTGTAATGTGTGACACACATGGCTTATAGGTTAGTTGCATTTGAAAAGTTTCATTGGTATTAGAATATTTATAAGAGGACATATGCCCCTACACTTATCTAATTCCCATTTGATAATGACTAACCAAAATATCCCATAGGTTGCTCTTCCAACCTATAAATGGGGTATTATCATTGGAATAAGGGAAGAAGTTTTTAGAGCAATACTACATTGTAAATTTTGGAGAAAATAATATAAGAGAATTCTTTGAATATTGTCTCATTATATCTATTTATTTGTTATCATGGATACTTTCTCAAGTCTCAATTCGAATTTTTATATTTGAACTAATTTTATGAATTATAGATATGCATGTATTAATGCAGAGTTGTTAATTTAATCTTTACGCTAGGTTGACTAAAAGTTATTAGATTTACTTCGATGTCATTATTTTTCTAGAAGATGTACAAATGCAATTTTCTTGTCTAATTATATATTTAAAGTGAATCTAATCTCTAATTTGCATGTTTACAAATATACTTAGACATTTGCCTGATATATGATAGGATTTGTACTATTTGGTAATTTCATTTCATATACTAGTTTGAAGATGAAAATCTTTGATAAAATTAGAGATTTGTCAAAATGTCTGAACTAAGGAATAGTAACATCTTTGTTTATGCCTTACCATGCCTATTTTCTCATTTTTTATCAAATCACTATAGTTTACTTTCTAATTGTTAATATTCATGCTAGATTAGAGTCTTATACTTTATATTCTGATCTTTATTCATTATATTTAGCTAAAATAATGTTTATCTTCATAAAAATTTAGGACCAAGGTTACTCCCAACAATCACATGCATACTCATTTTATGAAATAGTCAAATAGTTTGGTCGTTACTCCACCAAAGATCTTAGGAAGATCACAACTAGTAACTCATGCAAAATATTATTTGAATCTTGATATGAGAAGTGTTTTCAACACTATTTAAACCCTATGATACATTTACATTCATCAACAAGTAGGATAATTAGTGATAAAGGAGGGATTCCACTAAATAATTATGAATCTAAAGTATTTTGAGTTGATTTTAATCAATTATGTTCAAATATTAGTTAATCCTTTGTAGATTTGTGCTTTTCTTATCTTAAATTTGTAAAGATCACTTATATTCATGGTTTTAGATAAATATTTAAGATTATTTAGTAAAGATTATTATTCTTTGAATAATTATGTGAAATTGTTGGAAAGGTTACTTAAGCTTTGTGAATCTGATGTGTTTAAGGATAGTGATAGTAATTTTGTTCAAAGATAAGTTAATTCTTTGAAATTTTGGGTTTATTTTAACTTAGAAGTGTAAAGATCATTGATATTCACAAGTAGATGTATCTTTAAACTAACACAATCAAATATAGTCATTCTTTGAAAGATTTGTATGAGTTTGTGTAAAGTTTGTTTGAACTTAGAAATTGAAATATACAAATCTACTTATTTTTAAGAATTGAACCATTATTTGAAAAGATCTGAAGATCAATTGTCTTTGCAAAGATAAATTTTTTACATTGTATTTTAAATAGGATTTGGATTTTACTAGATAGAACTACCATAAATAAGAACTATCAGAGTTGTCTCAAAATCTAGATAATGCAAATGCAATGGAGATGTGATCACACGAGATGAAGCTAGTGCACATCACATAGATGCTAAAGTAATTTTAAATTATACAAGGAGATAAATTGCACAAGACAAATAGGAGAAAACCCAATATTTGATTAACATGAGATGGCCATAATGAAGAATACATATAGGAGAGCTCATAAGTAACTCCACAAATGGTAGTCAAAGCACCCCAATAATAGACTGTAACTCCTCCACAAAAGGTGGTGACAAGGTGCTAAGAATAGAGAAGTAACTCCCATACCCAGAATAACTAGTTAAAGGAGTTACTTATGACATTCTTATGATACCTATGACACATCTATGACACACATCTCCACATAAGCTAGCCTATCCCACAAATGTAAGAAAACTCCATGTATGCACAAATATATAATTTCCCTAATTAAATAGTAGGGAAAAATAAAAACCTACACTAATACCCCCCATAAGCACAGCTTAGGTTGGCAGTGTGGAAATATAAAATGGGTCCCGAAAACTAGGCCTAATGAGGTACCCATGTACAAATGCAATCTCCCATAAGATAGAGAAAAGGAGAAAACCCATAGGAAAAAACTCCCCCCCCCCAAAAGAGAGACATAAAAGAAATGAAGAGGCTAGTGCCCCCCCCAAAGATAATGTTGCTATAGATGTGGACCATACCCTAAGAAGAGCTCATAAATGAATGAACTTGCTCTTGGTGAAAGGTTTGGTGAAGATGTCTGTAACTTGCTCCAAAGACTAGAAAAATATCAAGTTAATGACCTGACTATGAATAAGCTCCCAAATGAAATGCATGTGAATCTCTATGTGCTTGGTTCACTGGTGCTGAACTGGATTCCTACAAATTTGAATGGTACTCTATTTGTCACAATAAATGATGGTGGGCTACCTGATAGGAATGCCAAACTTAGAAAGTATCCCCTAAATCCAAATAGCCGTAGTAGCTACATCAACATCTCCCTTGTACTCTGCCTCTATGGATGATATAGAAATAGCATTTTGCTTCTTGCTAGACCAACTGATAGGACCAGAACCTAGAGAGAAACTATAACCAAAAGTGGACTTGTGAGTCTGTGAATCACCAGCCCAGTCTAAATCTATATATCCAACCAATTCAACCTCTATTGCACATCTATAATGAATCCCATATCTATGTGAACCCTGTATGTAATGCAAGATCCTCTTAGCTGCTTTCCAATGTATCTCATGAGGTTCTTACATAAATCTGTAGACAAGTCCCACTATATATGATATATTAGGCCTGGTGTGAGTCAAGTAGATGAGACTACCAAAAAGTTGTTGATACCGAGTGGCATCAATCAAGGGTGAAGAATAGTCATCCTCAAGCTTGACTCCTGATAGAAAGGGAGTCGAAGATGGCTTGCAATCAACCATGTGAAATCGAGCCAATAAGTCAAGAGCATACTTAGGCTATGCAAGAGAAATCCCTGAATCTAACTGTGAGATCTTGATGTCAAGGAAGTAGTGCAATAAACCCAAGTCTGTCATGTCAAATTTATCCTAGAGAGATGCCTTCACCACTATAATAGCTGATGAAGAACTCTCGGTGATCAAAAGGTCATCAACATATAGAACCAAAATTAGGAGTGAATCATCCTACCATAAGAAGTAGACATTAGGGTCAGAATAGCACCTAGTGATACCCAATATGAGAAGGAAGGAATCCATCTTGGCATACCAAGCTTGAGGGGCTTGTTTGAGGCCATAGATAGATTTCTTATGTCTGCATACTAAGGAAAGATCCTAAACAAATCTTGGTGGCTGCTCCATGTAGATCTCCTCCTCTAGGTCTCTGTGAAGAAAGGCACTCTTCACATCCATCTGGTGCACATCCCAACCATGTGTTATCATAATAGCCAAGGTGAGTTGAATAAAAGTCATCTTTGTAATGGGTGCAAAGGTCTCTGAGTAGTCAATGCCTGCCACCTATTAGAAACCCTTAGTAACCAATCACACCTTATACTTATCCACTGACCCATCTGTTGCAAACTTGGTTTGATATATCCACCTACATCGAACCATCTTCCCTTAGGAAGTGAAGTCAAATCCCGATTGTGATTTTTGATTAAGGAAGAATATTCTTCCTCCATAGCACTATCCCACTCAGGTACCCCTGATGCCTCTCAAAAAGTCTGTGGATCCAAAACTAAAGCAAAGAAGGCATGTGGATCTCTCTAAAAATCCCCCCTAGTATGTTTGTCATCTACAGGATCTCCTGCCCAAGTGCCAACAATCTCAAGTGTCTGTCTAGCCCAAAGTGGCTTGGCAGTGGGTGAGTCAGGTGCTAACTCCTCATCCTTTGATTGACTAGAGGTGGATGACTCTACATCACTATACTTGATGTCTAAACTTGAAGAAGATGTCTCTAGCTCAAGAACCTACTGTGACTAATCTAAATCTAAGGAATCATCATGAAGAAGTAGATTCGATGAGAGAGAAGAATTTTCAAGTGTTGAGTCTCTAGGACTCTCTTAAAAGTGGACACTTCTCTCAATGAACAACTCATGAGTGGTCAGATATAGAAGGTAATACCCATTAATACCATCTGGATGTCCTATAAAGATGTAAGGCTTGGACTGACATTCCATAGCTTTGCATTTCTTCTTCGATATTGGGGCCATGCTGGGGATCTAAAAACCCTAAGGTGCTTAACTTTAGGTTTCCTTTTATGCCAAGATTCAAAGGGTGTTATCCCTTTTAAAGCTTTGTGAGGAACCTTGTTTTGAATGTAGAAAGCAAAATTAATGGCTTCGGCCCAGTACTATGGTGCTAATGATTTGAAGTGAATCATACAACTACCCATATCTTTCAAGAACCTATTTTTGCATTCTGCAACCCCATTTTATGAAGGACTATAAGTGACTGTGCACTGCAAATCAATCCCCTATGTGGTGCAAAACTACTCAAACATGTTGCTGACATACTCCCCTCCATTATCAATTCGAAGAACCTTGATGGATTTCTCACTCTATTTCTCAACAAGAGCCTTGAAGTCTAGAAAATTTTCAAACACTTTAGACTTTTGTTTGAGAAAATATATCCTAGTGTACCTAGAGAAATCATCAATGAAAGTGAGGATGTACTTGGCCTTTGTGAAGGATGGTTTGGGAAAGGGTCTTGATACATCACTGTGGACTAACTTCAAAGGTTGTGAAGCCCTCTAAGCTTTGTCTTTGTCAAATTTTACTTCAGGATGCTTCCCAAGGGAGCACCCCTCACAAAGTTCTTTTGAGAATTAGACATGAGGCAAGCTAATGACCATCTCATTTTTGCAAAGTTGTTCAAGGTAACGCTAGTTAAGGTGGCCAAACCACTCATGCCATAATTTTCTAACTTCATCTGAATGATTTAGCAATGTTGTTGGAGAAGAATTAGGTGTAAAATGTGAGAAGGTGTATAACCTTGCTTGGTGATCTGCCCTACCCACTGCCACTCTAGTATCACTATGCAACTCCTTAATAATGACTAAATCTGGTGAAAACTCAACTCTCATGCCCCGACCAATGTGAGTGATTTGGTACACTGATAGGAGATTGATTGAAAGAGAAGGAACACTTAGAACATTATTGAATGTTTCTCCTTCCATTTCAATTGACCCTCTCCCTCCAATGAAAACTAATGTGTCATCATCCAAACTAATTAAATTCATGCTACAAGGCTCTAAAGATGAAAACTCAACTATGAAAGAGCCCATGTGGCGAGAATCACCCAAGTCAATGACCCTTTTCTTTCTCCTTACCCTTTCCTTTTGCCTTAATAAAATCTTGGGTAGATGAATTCTACTTGATGGACTCAGGAACACCTATGTTGTGCTTTTATAGAAGATGAGCTAGGTGATCTATTTGTTTCTTCATGCATTCATGCTCATCATGCCCCATCTTCTTACAATAGGCACACTTAACCTTCTCCTTCTTAGGTTTAGCATTGGAGGAGTAAGACTCAATGTTGTTTTTGGCAAGATTGTTGTTTTCTTTCTTCTTCTCCTAGTCGTTGTTCTTTTTCTTCTTCTCCTTTGTTGAAGTCTTATCCTTACCATTTATAGCTATCAAAGATTGGGGTTGAGTAGAATTAATTATGCCCATTTGAATTAGCTTATCTTTCTCCCTAGTCAAGTTAGCAATGAATGAATCCAAAGAAGGCATTTTCCATGTAGTGCCAAGGGCACTTTTTGTGGCATGGAAAGTGGAGACAAAGACTGAATAGCTTAGACCTAACTTTGTCAAAATATAAAGGATGAGTTGATCATCTTTCTTCTCTATCCCACATTCTTTCAATTACAATCTAAGTACCTTAAACTTAGTGAAGAAGTCCTGTAGGGTGTCAAAGTTGCTAGGCCATAGACTTATGAGTTCATTTTCAAGCTCATGACCTCTCATCTCATCAAGCTTCCCAAATAAGGTTTATAGGGTGTCCCATATGTCTTTGGGAGTCTTGGAGGTTTCTAAATGGAAGAGAAGTTTGAGAGACACAAAAAAGCTCAGTAATCCATAGGTTTCATCACTATGGTTGTACCACTTGACCTTTTTAGCATCAGTGTTGGGTTCTACTTTAGTACCCATGATGATCCTATATAACCCTTTACTTCTAAGAATTATTGACATTTTAACCTGCCATTCATGATAGTTGAAGGGCGTTAGGGTTTTAAGTTGAAAATAATCTATTTTAAGCTGAATTTAGGTGAAGTTGTGTTGATTGCAAGTTGTGAAATTATGCAAAAAGGAGAATGAAAGTAAAGATTGCAAGTGGTAAAAAGCAATCACACCCCCCAAAAATGTTGATCCCCCACACAAATATGTAAGTCCACACTCAAAATATAGTGGGCTCAGCTAAGAATGTGTCTTAGAGAAATTAGTGCAAGACTTTAAACAAACAGGACGTCAGACTCAACTAAAAATGCGTCTCGAGAGACCCAAATTTTTAGGCACTTTATAAACTAGTGTGTTTTTAACAAATAACAAGCCTAAACTATGGAGAATTGAAATACAAACAATTTTTCAAAAAATGGCACCCAAATTTGAGCTACCATTTACAAGATATTAAAGATTCAATATCCTATAAACTAGTGTTTTTGCATAAAAAAGCACTAAAACATTTTAAAAATACCTATTTTGAGAGAGAAAGTGGATTTCCAACCACTCGTTGGACTTGGAACAAAGTGAGGAATCCAAAGGAGGTCTTTGTCAGGGGGAATTAGCCTCCTACCAATCCAGGCCTCACCCTTCATCTTCGACAGGTAAAGATACAAGTTTAAATTTAAACCCCCACATTATCAAAACTTACAAATTGTCTAAAATACTTAATACTCAATTAAATTGACTAAATTTTTTTGGACAAGTCAATTTTAGCTAAAAAAATTAAAGTAAAAGATAGAATTTAATGGATTGCCAAGTGTTTAAGGGCCCACATGGGATGCCAAACAAGGAAAAAGTGTGCCATTTAAAAAAAAAATAGTTTTAAATTTGCTGGGTTAAAAAAATAGTAGAGACACTAAATTTGTAGACCTCACAGATCTCAACACATAGCAGCAAGTTTTAACATAGTAGAAAAGAAACAAAGTACCTAACCATAGATTTGATGCACTCTATGTTTTATTGGCTACTCTCCACTACCTCACCAAGTGCCTCTTGCATGTTAGAGACCGTGCAGCTCCACTTCACCCTACTGGAGTCCTACTCCATGCAAATCTTATCCTACTAGATGCCCCACATGGATCTCCTCCATGTGTAGATGTGCTTCCTAGAGAGCTACCCCAAGCTGAAAGTGGCATCCAAGAAATAGAAATTAGATCTACAGAGATCTCTCTTTTCGTGCAAAATGACAAATAAAAGGAATTCTACCACCTTTGTTGAAGCCACAACAGATCTATACAAGATGTCTTGGAAAATTTCAACATAGATATCTAAAGGGTAGATCTAAATGAAACTCAATAGAAGTAATTTTTTAATAGGTTTTCGTATGGATTTGCATGAGTTTTTAAGAAAATCTACCAAAAATCTCAAATACAACTGATTTAAACAAAAAACTACTAAGAAAGCAAAGTAAGAATTTTAGAATAAATTGATAGCATAACCAAACACATGATTATCAGGGTGGATTTGATACCATATTGGAGTTGTCTCAGAATCTAGATAATGCAAATGCAATGGAGACGCGATCACATGAGATGAAGCTAGTGCACATCACATAGATGCTAAAGTAATTTGAAATTATACAAGGAGATAAATTGCATAAGAAAAATAGGAGAAAACCTAATATTCAATTAACATGAGATGGCCATAATGAAGAATACATATAAGAAAGCTCATAAGTAACTCCTCCATAAATCATGGTAAAAGCACCCCAAGAATAGACTGTAACAAGGTGGTGATAAGGTGCTAAGAATAGAAAAGTAACTCCCATACCCAGAATAGCCAGTTAAAGGAGTTACTTATGACATTATTATGACACCTATGACACATCTATGACACACATCTCCACATAAGCTAGCCTATCCCACAAATGTAAGAAAACTCCATGTATGCACAAATATATAATTTTCCTAATTAAATAATAGGGAAAAATAAAAACCTACACTAATAAGAACTAGGTCAAGGTCTAAGATAAGGCTACCTATTCATTTCTTAGAAATTCATAGGAAAATAAGAGTGGATAAAGGTAACCATATAGCTTCTAAATTTCAACCTACTTCACCTATTTTTCCTATTATATTCAATCCTCACCAAGGTATCACTTGGTTAGTTAGATCTTTTATCAATGTGCCTAGTCAAGTACATGACTTACCAAGAAATACAAATAAATATTTACCTTTATTTAGTCCTACAATAATTGTTACTATTGAAGAACACATCAAGTCTTTTAAAGTTTTAGATTAAGGTAAAAACAGGAGAAAGCCTACTTCACCAAAGTAACGTACATAAAATAGTAACGTCCATAGGCAAGCCTAAAGCCTACTTCACCAAAGTAACAAAACCAAGATACAAAGACCTGAAGCTAACAAATGAATAACCAAAGATAGACCCCAGGTTTTATAGAGACCTGGAAACTCCATAGTAAAAGTTCAAAAAACTAGGTACCAAGACCAAAAAACACAACCAACTAAAAAAACTAGGAACTATTCTTCTAGTTCCAATATCATCTTCACTACTTCCTTACCTTTCACAATAGTGTCTTGGATGGAAGCAATCACCTGCGTAGATCCCTCTTGCATTGCTTTCTTTCTTGAGCTTTGTCTAGTTCTCTTGCTAGGCCCCTCCAAAGTTTTGATTTCATCATTTGCTCTTTTTCCAATGTTTACAGTAGTAGCACAAATGCTAGAGATTACCTCCTCCATCTTTATTCTACTTTCCTTTATGAGTTCCCTTAAGTTGTTCTCATAATCTTTGAGTTTTATGGGAATATTCCTGATCTGCTTTTCCATGTTATTGATTTTATTCCAAACTGCCTCTTGTTTAACCTCCATTATTTCCATTTTCCTATTGATTTCCATTATCTCCTTATACATCCATAAATTGAATTGAAGAGTAGCATTAGCTTTACAATTGACCAATCTAGTAGGTTCATCATTTTGCCTTTTGTCACTCCAATCTTTTGTGTTCTTTTTAGGACTGCTTCCAACTTCTTCAATATAGTCCTCTGTTTCCATTGATTTCTATTCCTTTATTTTAGTAGGGCTTACATTTTTGTTACTTACTTCCTTTACTTGAGCTCCCATTTCCAATATTTGGTTAGCAACCTAAACTAGATTTTCCTTTTCATTAATCAGATCAGGGTCCACAGCAAGATCAATCAAGTCTTTTAAAGTTACCTTAAGATTGTTAAATCTTATTCATGAAGATGTTATATGCAGGTTGTTTCCTTTTACCTTTAGATATGAAGCATATGATTGACTTATTAATCTTCCTAAATATTACATCATTATCTTGAATTATTTCAACAATAATTTCATTGATTAGTTTGGAAAGATCACTAGTCCTTATGTTCTATATCAATAGTTCACTACGGTGAAGAGAGATTAAAATGAAATGATTAGAGATTTTAATGATAAATTTTAAACACATTTAACATAATTATATATCCATATAAGCCTATTGAATCTTTATATTTAGATATTTATAAGGATTCTTTAGATATAATGACTTTTGTATTTCTAAAAAGAGCTATTGGAGTCATAGATACATTAGCTTTAACCTATGTTGAAGCTATGAAAATTAGTGATCAAATGCAACCTCAATGTTAATTAGAATATGTTATTCATAAAATAAATCCTAATTTTCATATATTTAATATCACCACAAATGCTAATAAAAACATGCCTACTTTGAATATAACTCCTATTTTAAACTAGTTACCTTTGAGTCATGTTCATCTTGATTAGATCCTAAGATTGGTAAATAACTCTAAAAGTGGATCCTATCCACAAAATCAATGAGAAATGATGATAATATTTAGTAATAATACTCAATTCCATAATTTGGATAAACCTAAGAATGAACATGAATCTATATTGAAATTGGTTATAAAACTAAACACTATTATTTTTGAATTACAAAAATAGGTAGGTAACACTAGGAGATATTTAGATAGAAACTATTCTTATTAGAAGTTTAACAGACCTATGAATAGGTTTCACAATAGTAAAAACAATAATAATAATAATGAGTCATATGAAACTAAGAACATACTTGAAACAAACATTTATGATGTATCTTTAGCTAATTATTGCAGGGTTCATAACACTACAAAACATGGTGAATTAGACTATATAGAATTCCATAATACTTTTGAAGTATTTTAAGATGAATTAGATACATTTGAAGTTATGCCTAATATATATTATGTTGTAGGGTCATTTTTATCTTAAGATACATCTAAAAAAACTCTTATGGTGGAAAACTTTGATTTTCCATTTCAAGATGAGAATTGACCTAAAGATACTTTAAAAGAGATTCATGATTTTCAATAGTATCAAAAGAATACTTATCCATTGAAGAACAGAGAAAAAAATCAACCAATGACAATTTCTACTCCACTAAAAAATAGTGATACTCCTCTTGATGTCAAAGTAGATAAGAATCTATTATCTCCAAAGGTAACACTAGAAATAATGTTGATTTATCTAGTTCTTCTACCAAGAGTGGGTATAACATAGTAGAGGATACAAAGAAAATTAAATCAAATATCACATTGTATTAATTAACTTAGATAACTGAATAGAGAGACCTATTGTTAGAATATTTAACTAAAAAATCTAGTAAATCATATAAATATAAAAATTCTAATGTAATAATGTATAAGAATAAAATAGAGGTTCCACCTATTTTACAATAGTTAGAGTTTTTGGTAAAAACATGCATAACTATCTATTAGATTTAGGTGCCTCTATATATATTATGGAAATAGGTATTTGTGAAAAGCTTGGTTTAAATCTTATTAATTTTGATAGAGTAGTGACTCAATTAGACAAATCTAGAGTTAAAGTGATTGGTGAATTTTTAAATGTGCATATGCATCTTGATTTGGAACTAAGAGTGAAGTAATTTATTGATATTTAGGTTGTTGACATTCTAGATGCTTATGTAATGTTGTTTACTAGATATTTGACTAAATATTTGAATGGTTACATGTCAACTAATTGATCTCACATGTGGTTACCATGGAGGAGAGTTCCTAATCAAATGAGGATTGAAAGGGAACAAAAGATGAAGCATATGATCACTAAATATAATGTAGCCAATGAAAGGGTCAATGTGGTTAAATTTAATTTAAGGTTTTACACCCTTGACACTCCTCAAGTATGTATGTATAAGGACTCTCATGCTATGCCTAGACTTTAGAAATTATATGTTGATTGTTCTAGGTGAAAATATGGGTTTGGAGTAGGACTAGTTTTAATCAATCCCATTGGGAAAGCATATAATACTTCTTATAAACTTTAGTTTCCTTGAACCAATAATTTGGTAGAGTATGAAGCATAGATCTTATGACTACAATTTCTTATTAAACACAATGTTAAATAACTATTAGTATATGGTGATTCTAAACTAGTAGTCAATCATGTCAAAATCAAGTATCAATTCAAATTGTCTCATTTGAATAAATACATGTTTAGAGAATGGGACTCGATTGAGTATTTTGATGATTTCAATATTGTTTCAATTCTTAGAGAAGGAAACTAGTCTGTTGATGAACTAGCTTTAGCTTTAGCTAACCTAATTCCAATCAAGGTTCCAAACTGGGAAGGCTTAGGATCGAATTGGTCCCATTTACCTCTATACCTAACAATATTAATCATCTACAAGTGTTTAGTGATGACCAATAATTTATTGATTTCATGAACAACTCAGGAGTGTTTGAGTCTCATATTATTGATGAGGTTAATACTAACTCTCTTTATGATGATATAATTGATGACATGATAATACAATTGAATGATAACAAGATTCCCAAAGGAATGATTACCTTGGAAAAACTATTTGACAAAGATAATATAGCTAAAACCACTAATTTCCTAAAATAAATGGGAAGGATTATAATGTAGTTGACCAAGGAACTCAAAGTAGACCTCAATTAGTGAAGCTTGGTACAACATGCACTAACATAGAGTCTATAAATTCTAGAGATATATTGACTAGGTAAAAATATGTTATTGCATGGTCTTATGAAGACATAAAGATCTTTGATCCTCAAATTATCACCTATACCATTCCCTTGAAAGAAGCCTATAAAATATTTAGGTATAATCAAAGACTATTTAATCTTGTTTTGGAACCATTGATTTATAAATAGGTCAGGAAATTTTTAGATGAAAAAATAGTTTTTCCAATTAGACATTCTACTTGGGTAGCTAATATACTACTAGTTAGAAATAAAAATAGAGAGATTAGATTATGCATAGATTTTAGGAACTTGAACAAATCTTCTAAAAAGGATAATTATCTTTTTCCATCCCTTGACTAGGTGAATCAAAATGTTGTTGGTTTTACCATGATGTCTTTCTTAGATGGGCTTTTAGGTTATAATCAGGTACATGTTAACAATGAAGATAGAATGAGGATTTAATTCACAATAAAATGGGGCACTTTTTCTTATAGGAGGATGCCTTATATACTCATCAATGTAGGAGATACCTTTTAGAGAGATATAGACTCAAGGTCTCATAGTTAAATGTATCATTATAGGTATGGATGATCTGACTATGTTTTCCAAGAACATAAAAGATCACATAATGTGTTTACAATAATTATTTTAATGCTATCAAAGGTATGGAATTTCCCTTAACCTCAAGAAAATAATATTTTATGTAACTGAAGGGAAATTTATAAGATGTGATAATTAAAGATGGGGTATATATATATATATATATCTAGATAGATTAAATGTTATTTCTAAAATAAAACCCCTAAATAATAGGAAAAAGCTAAAGTTTTTCTTTGGGAAGATCAATTTTAAAAGGTAATTCATTTCTAGGTTTTTAGAGATTGTGAAACCACTCAATGACATGACAATGAAGGATACACAAGTTGAATGGAATGAATAAATGAAGAAATCATATAAGGATATCAAGGAAGCAATAGGACAAGCATCTATGCTAATAAGTCCTAACATTAAAAAATATTTTTATCTTTATTATTTTGCTTTTGAACATACTATAGTAGCTATATTAACTCAAAAATTAGATAAATGTGATCATCCAATTGTATTTATGACTAATAACTTCAAAAATGTTGAGTTAAAGTATTCCCTAATTGATAAATAAGAACTTTATTTAGTTGAGGCAATCAAAATGTTTAGACACTAGATTCTTAGAAATAAAGTGCATGCTATATTACCAGACCCTACTACCAGACTCATGCTGAGTCAATGTGGATTATGATAAATAAAAGGGAAGTGGATGTCCATACTCTAGGAATACAATCTTGAAATGAAAACTAATAAATTGGTGAGGTGTCAAGGATTAATTCAAGTGATTACTAACACTAATCCTAGATTGAGCATCATGCAGGTTGACCAATAATAATTTCAACCAAATGACTTGTATGATGTAACTATTCATTTGCTTATCAAATTTTCTTGTATTATAAGATTGAGTAGAGAATAGAGAATCAAGGATGGGATACTTTATAGGAATAACTATGAATAAGTGTATATGAGATGCATTTCGAAGGAAGAATTAGCTAAAATCTTAAGTAATTTTCATGAGAAACTTGGGAGTGGACACCCTTATAGGAAAGAAATAACTTAAAAATCCTAAGGGTAGGATATTATTGGCCAACCATTTTCAAAGATAATCACAAGCATTCCAGGGAATTTCATCAATGCCAAATCTTTAATACAAAGGAACCTAAAGTAATTATTCCATTGAGGCCATTTTTAATTGACAAACCATTTGCTCAATGTGGTTTCAACTTCATAGGGGTTATAAACCCTAATTATTTAGTTGGGCACAAGTATGTTCTTACTGCCACAAATTATTATACAATATGGACAAAAATAGTAGAAATAACACATTATAGGACTGAAGATGTTATCAAGTTCTTAGAAGAGAACATTTGCATTAGGTTTGGGATGATAGTATCATTGGTATATGATAATGGATCAACATTTTAATCTATAGAGATGACTTAGTGGGCCTATTATAATAAAATAGCTCATAAGTTTTCATCTAATCATTACCCTCAGGGTAATGGAATTTCAGAGTCTACAAACAAGAATCTGATGAAAACTATTAAGAAGTTTACAAATCAACAACCAAGAACATGGAATATATTGCTAAAGTATGATCTAAGGGAAGATAGAATAAAAGTGAAACAAGATCTAAAATTATCACAATTTCTCTTGATATATGGAAAAGAACCAATCTTTAAAATTACTCTCAAATTGATAATTTACAACTTTATAAAGGAGTATATGGAATGAGATCAAGAATATGCCAATTTTAGGTTACTTGATATCATACAAATGGAGGATAATATAGAAGAAGCATTTTCTAATTTTAAAAAACATCAAACCAATGTCAAAACATGGTTTGGTAAATGGTCAAAGATCAATATGTTCAGATAGGGAGAACATGTTCTCCTATGGAACAAAGCATCTAAGCCAAAAGGGAAACATGGTAAATTCACTCTTTTATGAATTGGCCCTTACAAAATTGCTAAGACAATTAGAGAAAACACCTTTAAACTCAAAGACTTGTAGGGATTAGATTTCACTTTTCCAACCAATGGGTAGTATGTCAATCATTATTTCTCTATTGTTCCACCTCAAGTCTTTATGGATTAATTTTTAATATTAGTCAGAGTTAGTGTAGGTAGGTTTAGATTAGTTTAATTCATATCACTTGTTTTTAAATAGTGTTTATGAACATTTGTTTTCTTTTTATGTGTTTGATTTATTTTCTTTGTTCTCTAGCTTCCAATAAGTCTTTTCTAGGATAGGTCTTCAAGCTCTAAATCTATCTAAGTGATGAAAAGAACTTCATAAACCAAGAATACTAATATGACTCTTAAACATTGGTTGATAATGTATTTTTGAAATTATGGGCTTAATGTTATGTTTCTAAGAAAGTGATGAAGATTCATATATAAACTAATTATTCCTTAACAATCTTAAACCTTATTTTCATCTATGTTTGATTTCAATAAGGATTACATGTGTTTGAGTGAAAGTTTGAATTATTAAGACAAAGTCATGTTAGCACTTAAAGAATAATATTGCCTAGGATGAAGTCTACAACCAAGTGTGATTTTCTTGAAAATCAAACATTTGATAAAAAAACTGAAACACCAGGTTAATTATGGTTCCCAACCTTTATTAGAAAGTTAAATATAGTTTAAAAATACAAAAATAAAATATTTATTAGAAATATTAAAGTTTTATGAGCAAAGGTGATACTAGTAACCTCCATCAGGGCTATGGATGTCTGACTAGTACTGGAGTAAGGCCTAGAGTGGAACCAAATATATCTCTATGAGGGCTATGGATGCATGAATATTAGTAACATAATGCATAAACTTTCCCATTTTATAAATAATGATTCATAATGAATATCTACATATGTTACAAGTATATGTTAATGATTAAGGTCATAAAATCTAGAAGTTGTTCTATGAATCCCAATGGAAATCAATAAGTGAATCAAAGAACACACACAAGATGACTGAGTTTTGATATTCAACCTTAATTATGCATTTTTAAGACATGTATCAATTATTAATTAATCTTAAGAATGGTACTTTATCATGTGGAATGATTAGTCTAGTTACTATTTTGAACCAGAAGTATCTAGATTATAACATTATGCAATATTTCCCCTAGAAGTCACTATTTGCTGAGGTCAACATCCCCCATTTCTAAAAAATGAGGACCCTTGTTCAAAATTTTCAAATTATGTTATAAATTAGGCATTCAACTTGATCATAGTGCATTATTGAGTACCATGTTTTGGTTTAGGTTACATTAATAAGCTAACACATAAGATTTATTTGATCTTATCTAATGTTGCTAACATTTGGACCATGTATTTCCATATTAAAGGATCAATGGATCTTCATTATAATGAACAAATGTTTATGGGTTTAAGCATCAATGTTAATTTTTCCCTTAGTTAGTTAACTAATATGGTCCCATTCAAGTCACTATGTTAGCATTTGGTCCTTAATTTATTGATTGAATCCAAGTTTATATAACAGTAAAAACATTAGTTTAAATTACTTTCACCTAAGTTCTTATTAAAATGGATTCATATTTTTGATAGGTAAATTTATTCCATATTAGTCTTAGTTTAATTTTAACCTAAGTTTTGATCAAGTTTATTAATTCATAAAAAAATTTAATCTAAGATTTATGCTAAGTCATTATATGTCTCAACTACTATTCTTTGATTTTATTATTCAAAAGTATAAATTGAATGCAGGGCTTCTAAGTGTTAAAACCTCACTTTATCAGATCAAGGATAAATGGCACATGGGTGATTTCTCAAAGTCAATAAGTTAAGATATATATCTATCATGCATTTAATCATGTAGATGGAGATATAATAGTGAACACAAATTTAATAGGTCAAAAGATCCTAAGAAGGCATGTGGGGATATCATGTTCTATAATCATCAAGAATTCATAGTAGATCAATAGCCTTTATTTGATCGTATGTCTAGTAGATCAATGGTGTGTGTTTGATCATTTAGATCAAAGATTAATGACATGCATTCAACCATACAAATGGGGATTGATGGTGAAAATTGAGTCAATAATTTAATAATCTTAGATTACATATAAGGTCATCACTTGGTATAAGAGTGTTAACTAAATGGAGACTAATAATAGAGTACATAAACGTTATGTAAGGTTACCAAGTGTCATAATCTTAGAAGCCCAGATCAAAGATAAATGACCAATGTTGAAATTCAAGGCTAAGAGACTCTTGATAAGACAGATGGAGTGAATTTAATCAAGTTTCTCTAGACATGAGATGAAGACGCATGTTTGAAGTGATAATGGTCATATTTTAAAATTAAATAAACAACATGGCAAAGAGATGCCACATAGGTAGACATGTTAGATATAAATATTTTATGGACCCAAGCATGTGAATATATAAATAAAAGATCAAAATTTGATTTAGGTTACCAAATAAAATACTATAAAATTGTATGCTACCATTAATGCTAAGTTAAACCCCCCAAAAGCCATCAGACATACAAAAAATCCCTAGAATTGTTCATGCATTCACTGTTTCAAGCCAAAAGAGAGACCTTGATAATCAAAGTTGTTCAAAGAGTAACTAGATAGCTAAAAGTTTTGAATTATAATTCAAAAGTAGAAAATTTAATCAAAATCATAGAAATGGAAACCTATATACCTACTTCAAAGCAAGTTATTCAATTATACTTATCATCAAGTGCATAGGGTAAAGTATTTAAAGATACAGAGTTCATGGCTTCTTCACTAAATATAGGAGACAATAATCACTTTATCTTGTTCTTGATCATAGAAAACTAAGGAATTTTAACCAAGGAAGAGGAGAAGCTAATTTTGGTAAAGAGATTGTAATACGACATCATGGCAATTCAATTTATAAGACTCCATTATGTTGCCACCAAGCCAAAGGTATTACAATGTATTGGTGTCCTTAGTCCTATTTTTAAACATGTTAAAATTGATAAGGGTATGCTTATCCATGAACTTGGTTTGATAAATATATCATACATATCCTATATTTAGTTTGAATCCTATTATAAACTACCTAGTTTCCAAATAGACCTTACCTCCATTAATGTGTGAGACCAAAAATAAACTATGGAGGAAATCCTAGTGAAGTGGTTATAAGATAGTGACAAATTCACTGTAGATCCTACCAAGAAAATACTTGTGAGCTAATTCAGACCAAAAATCAAAATGGATATGACCATGTTGAATAAATTACTTGGATTTTCACATACTACACATGTGGAACCTATATGGGTGCTTTTTGTGTATTTCATTATTGAGAAAATGATAGTACCTCCTTTAGGTGAAATTATTAACATTTCCTTAAGTAGGTATATCTTTGGTATTAAAACAAAGAAGAGATTTAAATTCTTCATGATGTCATATTTGCTAGATTCCCTATGTGCCACAACTAAAATCCCCAACCAAAGAGAGTGTTCCCCCAATGGCACCCAAACTATGTCCCAATATTACTCAAAATTACATATTTACAAATATAGGGACCGTATCTAATTCATCTTTGACTATGTATATCCTACTTTGAGACAAGTTATCCATGGTATATCCATGATGAGCATAATTCCTTTATTCAATGAGTCTATTTAGATAATGGGAGATATTTGGATATACCTTGATTGCATGGTTATCAAAATAGAGGGAACCTAAAGTGGCCCCCTTAAATTACCAGTACATGTGCTACATAAGTTGGTAGAATAGGAAGTAGTATACCAGCTATTTAATGGAATAAATGTGATTTTTAAGACCAAGAGGAAAGTAATTATCCATGGTTTTACCATGACTATAGGTATAACCACTTTTACATAATGGGAGCACATTGAAGTGGCTTTAAAACATAGGCTTTGTTTCAATTTATAGATGGATTATAATAGATAGTGGGATCCCAATGGTAGGGTAAAGGAGAACTTCAATAACAAAATAATTCTGGTTGTACCTTATGAAAATGATCTGAGATCATATTAATTTGTGTACACTAAGGCATCCACCTATTATGACTTTACTAGAAGACTAAAGGAACATAATAAAAAGATTGAATCTAGATTACTGAGAGATCAAAATATGAAAGATAGATGGTAGCTTGGTTCTAGATAATATCATCTAGTAGATGTTGGACCTTCTAATATTCCCCCATATAATATACAAAGAGATAATAGCATTGAAGAAAGGAGACAAAGATAATTTTCTTCAAGCTCCTGAGTCCCTGAGTCTTCTAGAACAATAAAATAATATTTGCCTCAATAAGAAGAAATTCACATGATAGCTTTAGATCAATAAGAATATATTGATGATGTATTGATAATGCTCTCTATGACCTATGAAATAGATATATATGTAGAGGAGGAAAATATTTAGAAAGCCAAATAGGAAAACAAAAATGAGGAGTCATTGGACTTAGTGATCACTGATCCTCCCAAGAGGAAGGTTGAGACAACAATTGTCTAAAAGGTAAAAAATCAAAAAATGGCCATCATTCTAGGTATCTCTTAGGTACCACCATCCTCAAAGTAATATATACTTAATTTCATTTGAAGGACATAAACCTATTCAATGAAGAGAACCCAATTTATGGACTGACTATACCTGAATTGTTCATATATGAACCAAGGATGGAGAAGTTTCCTACTACATATCACCCATGGGATATAGTGAAGTCCAAAAACATCCCTCAACAATAAGGGTTAAATCATTGGATAATAAAATTACAAAATAAAGAAGAAATGAGACTTGCTACTCTAACTCAATTAGCAATTCAATTAAAAGAAGAGGTTTTAATTAATCATATGACCAAGTCTTTAGTATGAGTCAGGTATGATCCAAATACTACAGGAATACAAAGAGTAACTAAAATAATTGTCATATAATAAGGTTAGGATGTTTTACACCAATGGGTTGAACCTTTGGTTTACCTAACTCAGAAGATGGAATAAAGACCAAGGGAAAACCCCATGTTTAAATAATATGTTTTTGAGTTGGCCCAATCCCAATCAAAAAGGCTATAAAATGAAATCAAAGGACTAAAATAAGAGAATAAAATTATGGAAGAACAATCTATTATATTAGTACCATTAGATATTGTTATTAGCTTTTAAATAACTATCTACAAGACATGAAATTATTTGAAGGCAATAAGGTCCAAATTAGACATGGTGAGAAAATAGAATGTTATAGCTTAGAACCAAGCCAATTAGTGGTAAGTCTTAGACAATAAAGTAAAGGCACTAATCAAGATATTAATGGAAAAATAGATCCATTAACTTAAAATGGTCAGCCCATCACACTTAAATATGGTCATGATAATCTTGATGGAAAAAACTAGGGACACAAACAAATGGTCAAAAAGCATTGAAGGTCTCTCAGGAGACTTAAAATAACTAGAGGGTAGAATGATATAGATACGAAGAGGTTTTATTAAGGATCCATCCATCCATAGTTAAATAGGCCTAATAACTAATGAAGAATTCTAGTAGATAGCTATTGAGTCCATCTAGCAGGTTAAGAGTATAAGCAAGGGCACCATAAGGGATGGCAACAAGCATATCTTGAACTTGATCTTGTTAATAAATGAAAATATTGGTAATGTAAGGATCATTAAAGAAGCCATGGATAGAATGGATGAAATTTTTAGATATTTAGCAGGGCAAACAATGGAGCTATTCATAGAGACAAACATTAATCTTACATTGATTAATGAATATTATGAAAAATCCATGAATATTTTAGAACAAAAGTAAAAGGTTATAGCTATAGGGGCATCTCAAAGTCAATAGAGTTGACTTAGAATATTATTTTGTATCAAAAACCATGAAAATCATTAAAATAATATACTATTTTGTAAAAGCATGTGCAACATGTAATACACATGGCTTATAAGTTAGTCACATTTGGAAAGTGTCATTGGTATTCAAATATTTGTAAGAAGACATATGTCGTTGACACTTGTCTGATTCACATTTGATAATGAATAACTAAAATATCCCATAGGTTGCTCTTCCAACCTATAAAGGGGGGTATTATCATTAGAATACGAAAGGATGTTTTGAGAGCAAAACTATTTTGTAAATTTTGGAGCAAATAATATAAGCAAGAAAATTTTGTTAATATTGTCTCATTCTATTTGTTTATTTATTATCATGGCTACTTCCTCAAGTGTATATTCTGATGTTTAGATTTGAACTAATTTTATGAATTCTAGATATGCATGTATTAATGCATAGTTATTAATTTGAGTTTTACGCTAGGTTGACTAAAAGTTATTAGATTTACTTTAATATCATTGCTTTTTTGGAAGATGTGTAAATGCAATTTTCTTGTCTAAGTAAATCTTTAAAGTGAATTTGATATATAAATTTCATGTTTTTAAATATCCTTAGACATTTCATAATATATGATAGGATCTATACTATTTGGTATTTTCATGTCATACGTTGGTTTTAAGATGCATATCTTTGATGAAGTAAGAGTTTTTTCAAGATGTTTGAATTAACAAACAAAAACTTCTCTCTTTCTACCTTACCCTACCTATTTGCTTATTTGTTTTATCAAATAACTATATTTTACTTTATAATTGTTAATCTTCATTCTAGATTAGAGTCTTAAACTTTATATTTGATCGTTATTCATTATATTTAGTAAAAATAACGTTTATCTTCACATAACTTTGGGACCAAGGTTGCTACCAACAACCACTTGCATAATCATTTTATAAAATACTCAAATATCTTGGCCACTACTCCACCATAGATCTCAAAGATCACAACTAGCAACACATGTAAAATATTGTCTAAATATTTTAATGATAAGTTTTTTCAACACTATCTTAACCTTGTGATATATTTACACACATCAACATATAGATTTTATCAAATTTTCTATCTCCACTTCAAAGATAATAATGTTTGAAAATTTAAAAACTTTCGATGAAGTATGTTATATAGTCAAATAGTGTGAAGTCAAGTTTATTACTTTTAACAACATTAAGTATGATTCAAGTTATCCTTCTACTTCAATTTTAAAATTTAAAATCAATCCAAATTATAAGATAAAACTAATGAAACCAATAATTAAGCTAAGGCTATAGTCAATGTTATTTCACCACCACCAAAAAAGATTCAATTGTAATCCCCGCTAAGGAGGTAATTCTTAAGGTTATTTTCACCTCCTCATGTATTATTTTAAATGATACATGAATTTAATCTCATCACTCTTCCTCCACGAATATAAGTGGACATGTCTATACCATATTCTAAATTTTTTGATGGCATTGCATATTGTGACTACCATAGATGTATTGGGTACTCTAAAAATATATGTTTTGATATGAATCACAAGATTTGAGATCTCATTTATTAAATTATTTTTTATATTGGTAAGAGTAATGGATAAACTAAGCCACAATAAAATCACATTGTAAAAATAAAAATATACAAGGATCCTTTTCCTAATCATGAATCAAATAACATAAACACTTTTGAAGTATATCATGCATATAATCCTCATACACCTCCTTATACATATAGTCATCCATTTTATAGTATCATTGTATCAGTATTATCAATCATACATATCACATAATGATTACATTTGATGTTAATGAAGTTTTAGATCATGATTCAGATGGACATGCACTCTTCATTACAACATATGTTATGATATATAATGCATCTATTGAAAATGTATTCACAAAGATCATAATTTATTCAATTATATATTTAGAGTAAAATTTACAAAATATTCGATAGTTGTAAAAGCATTTTATGGACATACACAAGACACTCTTGGGAATATTTTTCTGCCTTTATAAGTGGGCTCAGTCATAATAGCACCTCATTACTCAATAAAAAAATTACATGTGTCTTTAATATGCTATTTGGGTGCTCATAGATATAAAATATTAGATAAATACTATCTATAATGCATGGATCTTAAATGCATTCATGAAAATCAAGTGGTCAAAATTCTAGGAATACATTATGAACATCCTTTGGAACTAAGGGTATTTAATCCTCCTATAGAATAATTGGTAAGTATAATTATTATAAGACATGATAATAAAATATTATACATAACTATACAACATCATGATTCACATACATGAAATCATGATCCAAAATTAGTTTTAACACCTAGTCATGATCATGATATAGTCACACAAGAGCATATTTCAGAATCAAATTATGGGCATAATAAGTCTATGGTACATTCTCCTAAGCAACAAGTGGTTTCCAAAAAGTAGTCTTCATCTTCTATAACATCATAGGTTTTTTAGAATGATTCATAATAGGTACAATTTATTAGATCTACACATGAGGATACAATTTTAGATGGACATACAAGGAGTGATTTAGAAGGCTATATTACAATGTATGATTCTTATCCAAATTTAGAGGCATTGGCAGTTGGCTCTTCCTTTTCAATTGAATATATTACTTCATATCACACCATGGGGTATACATGCATGCATTCCATTATATATATATATATATATATATATATATATATAATTTAATATTTTTATTTGTACATAGCTTATTTGAATTCATAACCTTGTTAATTCTTTGATTCTAATTTCATATAATTTTTTAATCCCTTGGCTTTAGCTTAACATTGGTAAATTTACCTCTTCCTTTTCAAACCAATTCAAAAAATTAAAAATAACCATATTACATCACCTGAAATATTCATTATTCATGGAAAATCCACTTTCTCATTATCGTACCTTTATTTTTAATTATATGGTCAATCTATCTCACTTTTAACATGAACACCCATAGTCATGTTCATCATTTTTTCAACATTTTTATACTTTATTTCCACATACATTGGGAGCATATTTCTCACCTTCCCTCTTGTTTTTATTATGCTTTTAGAACTTTTTAAGGATTATTTGAATCCCTCAAAATTATTCTCTTCTCAAAAGTCTAACTTATTATCATTTTACAACATTTTAATTAAAATATATAAAAATATATATAAAAAAACAAAATATGGAAAATTTTAAAAACATTAAGAATATTTAAAAACTAAAAAAAATATTAAGAAAATCAAACAAATCCAAAATCAGGACCTAAAATCATTTTTTCAAATATTAAGAGCTACTTCTCTACATATGTTATATATTTCATGTTGGTAGATGCATATTTCATTTATCTTTCAATAAATAATAATTTCTCACAAAGTATATAAGTGTGATACAAGACTTACTTTAGCATGATTCTAGATTTTAGGGTTCCCTCATTTCCCAATAGCCTTGGTAAGTTAGGGGTAACTCTTCATTCACACTAAAAAAATAATAGGTTGTATCTAGCCATAACGTTATTTACCATGATGAGCTATACATCAAAGAAATGTCTTGATAAATAAATAATAGATTTCAATTTTTAATTACATATGTTATTGTTAATAATGACACTAATCCATATAATGGATGTAGACTACTTTCATTTACACTATGCTATTTTCAAATATTACTACATGATAAGTAATAACTTTCTTATTCATTGTATGTGTCCCGTGGCCTTGTTTGTACAAAATTTACATATTATTGATTGTGTGAAACCTTATTTTCACTTGTTTGTGGGTCTTTGGACTTTTGTGTATGTGAAATTTAATTTTTTATTATGTGTGTCATTAGATCCTTACATGTGATCTTCTATACAAATTTCGTTACATTGTATTCAATTTTTTTCTTCTTGCTTGTTACTATGATGCCATTATTTATATCATGAATATATACTACTTATTTCATAAATTATGGTTCCATGATCTCTATCATACACATACTACTAATATAATTCAATGTTTTATCTATATAACATAATTTCATAAATGCAATTCAATGTTTCATATTGTACTATGATTTACATACAAATTCAATTATCTAAATGCTATTGCATGATTACACATTTAAAATTATTTTAAAATTATATTTTGAGATAAGTGACTCATGGGATAAATATCTCATATCAAAATTGGGGAATCATAATTTAATTATCTTAGGATTACAATCTCTCATGAGAAAATTTTAGAATTATGACAGTATATAGATTTCAAAATTACAAGTTTTAAAAGTTTTAGATTCCTAGTTTGAAATGTCTTAAGTTACAATTTTCAAAAATTTCAAATTAAAAGTTTAAAGTTAAAAGTTATATAATTTTTATATTATAATTTTCAAAATTTTAAAAATTTCAAAATTTTAAAATTTAAAAAATCACTCAATATCAATACAATAAAAACACAATGGGCAGGATACTTTTTCCTGTCTATATTTCTAATATGGCATTTTCCAAAATTATAAGTTTTAATTTCCAAGTTTTAAATTTGAACAAGTTTCAAATGTAATCTATATCTATCTATAGTATTGTGAATCCTCTCAAGGTTACAAGTGTGCTACATTAGAGTGTAGTGACACTCAAAGTATATGGTTTCACTTATTCAAGATGTAGCAAGCTGAAATTTATGGTTCCCCACCTTTAAATATTTTTTAGAGTACTCTATATAGTAAAATTAGAGTTGTATCATACATTATTTACAACTCAAGGTCATTCAAATGTTTTCAAATTGAAACTTTATCAGTCTTAATTCACCACAGGTTCAACAATTCTCCAAATTCTTCAATAAGTGGGAAATAACATATCCACTTCCAAGTTACATGGAAATTAGATGGAATAATATTATAAGGGTATAATTTCCTTTATCTCTTTTTAGAATTCAAGTTTTAAATTTTAAATTTTAAAATAGGGATAATAACTAATTTTAGTGGCATTGTTGCAGGTTTCAAATTTAGGAATCTTTCATGATAAATATTCACTTTAAAATATAAAGTGTGTCTACACACTTCAACTTACATATAATTCACTCTTGTAATTTTACTTCATTTCATCACTATAATAAAGTGGGGGAAAGCGTAGACACTCAAAATAATCATTAAGTGCTTGATAATGCTTATTATTGACATCTATACCCTTGATTTATTCACCATTTTTCTAACTTAAATACATATGGGAGCCTTATTTGTATTTATAACACCAAAAAAATCATATATAAATCCCTATTTATATCACATTTACTTTCATTGATCTCACATATCTTAGCTATGCATGTCCCAATGGTCTATGGTATTTTGGAATAAGTCCACACTAATAGTATAAGAGTCCACTATGGCCTTGTCCAACTATTGAAACCTTGTCCCCACACTCTAATAATAAATATTTAAAATCTATATGTTTTAAAATGGATCTTCCACACATTTTTTAAATTTAGTAAATTAAGATATTATAAATTTTTCATATAAAATAACATAAATGCATTCACTTGAATCCCATTAAAAATATGATTTCAAAATAACTACACAGATAAAAATATAATTAATTTTTCCTTTTTAAATTTTGAATCATCATAAAACTCATAGGCCAATTCTAAATAGGATTAATTTTAGGTCAAGGCATCCATTTATTGATTAATCTAATCAAATTTTATAGATATATTCATATCATTACATAATCATGGATCACATAAGTACTCTAGGAGGGAGAAATACATTTTCAAGATGCCCATTTGGGATATATAGGTAGCACTCAGTCATAAGGATTTTTTGAGGCTATCTCATCCATTCCAACCACCCCATTCCCCCCCCCTCCTTGTTATAATAATTTTATTTAGATCATGTGAAATGATAACATTTATATTTTTAAGTCTACTATGTGGAATATTGGCACATAGAACTCAATAGTAAACTCTCAAAATTAGTTTCACAAAATTAGTTTGAAAAAGAAGGAATATATTCAATCAAAATGTGACCATATTTAGCATATAAGGCCATAATTCACACTTGTTTATATCTTAAAAACCTATCATAGCAAACTATGAATTAATATTTTCTAACATCACTATGTTTTCATGTTTTTATTCATAATTTTTTGTTATAGTCAACCTGCATAGTCAAATCTATTTTATTTTTTGAGGAACACTCTCTAATCTTATTCTAAATTATTATGTTTGTAAAGTTTATGATTTTTTTAAATTATATATTTTACTATTGATTTACTATATGTACCTCATTCTACTTCATCTTAATTTTCAATATTTTAATACACTTAATAAAATTCACCTAATCAAAACAATAAACAAAATGTTAAAGGATAATGTATTCTAAAAACAAGGAATGTTTGAAAAATATGGAAAGCTAAGAAGCTAAAAAAGTCTAAGTGAGGAAAAGAAAACATGAATTTGACCCAACTACATGTGAGATAAGATTCATGTTGTGTACATTATAATTAATGTTTGGGAAATAGGATAAACACTATAATTATCCTCTAATATATTAAATAAATAAGATCATAGTATGATGAACTATGTATAATTGATCATGATGCAAAGTTGGGTGAAGGTCAAAAGAAAGAGCTATGTGTAATATGTGTGTCGAGGATATAATAATGAAATGAAATAAACTATTAAACAAGGAAAAAATGATCCACTATGGTAATAAGTAAAAATAAATAAATATAGATTACATTAGGTAACAACCAATAGGTATACAGACTAAATTTTGTAAGAAATAGGTATCGAACTAGGATATACTTATATGAAAACATATCATATACTAATAAGAATATGCTAAGATAACTATGGATAATAATAGAAAATAATATACTCTAGTATAAGTATATAAATGAAATAATAAAAGTGTACATATAGGGATATTTACATTGGTTTGACTTATTGATGCATCAATTTCCCCCTTGGCTTAAGTGGGACTTTATGAGAGATGGTGTAGGTGAATACTTAATGATAATTACGAATACCTAAGTGTCACTAATTTAGAATAAAAATAATAATGGTACCCTTCTTGGTTTATATTCATTTTAATGAACTTCAAATACCTTGAGAAAAGACTAGAAATATACAAGAATAAGATCCTATAATCTTATTCCTTTTATGCAGCCAAATGTATATTTTTCATGCACAAGAAAATAAAAATGGTTTATGTTTCTTATAAAATATGATTTGGGTCACCTATATATATATATAGTTCCAAATCATAAAATTGGCCTAACAAATGTTTTTATGAAATCAATAAAAATCAATATAGGATATCAATCAGGATAGAAAATGATAATACATCAACCATGTTGAGTTAGTATAGGAGAACAAACAACTATTTCAAGCAAGGTTGATATAATTTCATTTGGACACATTTAATAAAATGAACTAAATCAAAAATATATTATATAATTGTAAAAATATGATTAAAAATATAATTAAATCAATATTTCTCAAGTTAGTTGAAAGAAATATTGAAATTATGAAAAAATTGGATTGAATAAAAAGAGCATTAAAAGATGAGGTAATGAGTAGATAATAAGATATGCATTTAAAAATTTATAATATGTAATTATTTTCAAACAATGTCTCATAAATTACCATGAGCCAAACTAACCTTGATCTTAATTCACTCCATAATATTGGCAATCAAAGATAAATATATGTTGATGAATCTTGTAAAATAAAGTGACATTGATTGTACACCCCTTAATCTAAGGGATAAAATGGGGGGCATACATAATTCACTAAATGCACAATGGAATTTAATGATTTCATTATAAATAAAGGACTAGTGGATGTAGATCTATATGGTAAACCTTTCACATGATCCAATATAAGAATGGGTAAAAACTTGATCCAGGTCTAGCTTGATAGAGTTATGGTTTCCTTAAACTAGGATCTCCACTTTTCTATTAGGTTCTCTTCCCTCCCCAAAATTGGGTCTGATCATAACCCCTTGATTTTTGAAGGAGATAAAATTTTGAAACCCAAATACAATCCCTTCAAATTCAAAATTATGTGGCTCCATCATACTAACATTAAATATTCCTTAAGGGAATGGTGGAAAGAACCATTCTCTATGTTTGACATGTCTATCTAACCAAAAAACTAAACTTCCTCAAAATTAAACTGAATATTAGGATTAAAGAAGTATTTAATGACAGACTCTTGTAAAATAGGGAAATGAAGATAGAACTATTGGATATTGAAGACCTTTGTGCAATGGATGGGAATAATAAATAAACTCATTACAAGGAAAAAGAACTCCTGTATCAATTACATAACCTTGAAGCAAGAGAGGAAGTTTATTGTATACAAAACTCTAGGTGCACCTGGATGAAGTAAGGGGACATGAATACCAAGTTTTTCCATCATTCAACAACAAAAAATAAGAACATTAACAAGATATCTCAATTACAAATGGAAAATCATTGTATTAGTAGAGATGAAGAGGAGATCTCCTACCATACAATCAATTTCATTAAAAATACCCTCACATAAGAAGGTCACCTAGATGAACACCTGATAGCTTTCACATTGAATAACTTTGATAAATTCATCTTTGACACGAAAATGTCTCCCTCACTAATGTCCCTTTTGAAGAGGAGATAAAAAGTGTGGTCTTCATGATGGAAGGATTCAAATCCTTGGTACCTGATGGGTTCCCCCCTTTCTTCTTATAGAAATTTTGGGATATTGTTCACAATGAAGTCGAGGTGGCTACTAGAGAATTATTCCAATCCAAAACCATCCTCAAAGAAATCAATAACACTTTTTTAGTGTTGATCCCTAAAAAATAAGCTACAAATAACATATAAGACTTATGCCCTATCAACCTTTGTAATAGCACATACAAAATTTATTCTTCAATCCTGGTAAAGAAAAAGCAACATCTCTTAGATAAGGTCATTGGGGAGTACTAAGGTGATTTTTTTTTGGAAAATAAATAATGGATGTCATTATCTTGGTTCATGAAGCCATTTAATCCATCTCTAGATCCTCAAAGTAGGGAATATTCCTTAAGTTAGACATGATGAAAGGCTATGATCAAGTCTCCTAATACTTCCTCATGATACTTCTATAAATTTGGGGTTAAATAAAGACACTATAAAGATCATATATAACTACATAGCCAGTCCTAAATCTTATATTAACATAAATGGAATTCCAAAAGGATCCTTTCTTGCTTCTAGAAGACCAAGGAAAGGTGGCCTTCTCTCTTCAAACCTCTTCATTATTGCAGTATAAATGTTGGGAAGGATTATACTAAAAGACTACACTCAAGGACTAATAAAAGGAATTTTAGTGGCACTTAACATAGAGCTTATCATGCATGAACTATTTATAGATTATACCATTATCCTAGGGGAAGCCTCCATGGAGGAAGCCAAAGGCCTGAAACTTATTCTAAAAAATTATGAGGATATTTTGAATCAATGCATCAATTTTAAATAGAGTTATTTATTATTTATTAACACTCCTCTCATTTAGTAGAAAATAATTACTAGAACTTTGGAATTCTAGGTGGGTAAATTTTTGGCTATTCATTTGGGTATTCCACTTTTTGAAGGAAAAATAGATTCTAAGCTTTGGAACCCACTCATTGACTAAATACAAAGGAATCTTACAATATGGAAGGGACACCTTATGGCATAGGTAGGGAAGTATTAGCTACTCAATGTCTTTATTTAAACCATACCATTTACCAAATGTATATTTTTAGAATACCCTATATAGTGGATGTTATAATTGAAAAGATCCAAAAAAAACTTCTTATAGAGGGGAACTAAAGATAGATTTAGGTACAACCTCATCTCATGGGAAAAATCCTATCTTCCTAAAGTAAATAGAGATTTGGGCCTTATGAGCATAAAATCTATGAACAAGGACCCACTAATGAAAATTGGGTTGGAGACTCATGAAGGAAGGCAACAAGTGGGCAAGAAAAGTCAAATAAAAATACTTTGAAGGGATGGAAGTAGATTACTTCCTATGAGAAGAAGGTCTTAAGGATGGATCTACATTCTGGAAGGCCATTGCCAACTACAAGGACCTTATAATAAAACTCATCAAATGGAAAATCAAAAATGGAGAAAAATTTGATTTTTGGGAAGATGCCTCATTATCCCCTAGCCCCCTATCCTCACAATAGACTTGGGCCAACTTATATAGGGGATTAAAAAAATTATGGGGATCAAAAGTCAAAGACTACTAGGTGGTGAATGAAGGATAAAAATCTAGAAAATACTCCCCACTGAAGGGTACACAACTGAATAGGCTCAGGAAATATAAACCCTCATTTAATCGATCAGTCAAAGCTACATTCTAGATGTCTTGAAGGAAAATCAATTTATATGGGTTGTTGGATATAGTGGCTTATACTTTATGGCTTCAAGACATGTCGCTAATCTCAACCTTTAAAATTAATGGATTTTATGTAAATACCTCTAGATAAAGTATATAACTCCCAAAATCACTTCTTTTGGCTAGTGGCTCAGGATAAAATCTTAATGGTGGATAACTGGCTAAAAGAGGATTAATAGTCCCCAATAGATTCCCATTATGTATAAATGTAGAGGACTAGGTATAACACCTATTTTTAAATTTCTACTTTGATTTGACATTATTTAATTGGATGCTAAATAAATTCAACTTAGTTTGGGTAAAACCAAACAATGTGCTTGACCTCATAAATCAATGGCAACCATCCTAGAATCTCTAATCCCTAGAGTTCCTATGGTACTTATCTCTTCCACACTAGTTCTAGTGTGTGTGGAAATCCTGTAATGATAGAATTTTCTAAAAAAAAAGGCACCATCCTAAAGGGGCCTTCCATTAACTTTGCCAAGATATAATTGAAAATTTGAAAGCTTTTCCACCCATTGATAAAAAACTTGGATTTGATTCACCACAATATATCTTAAACAACTGGGATGTGGTTTAGAAACTAAGTTCCCATTCAAAAGTACTTATTTAGAATATATAAAATGGAAGGTTACACCTAAAGCATGGGCTAGATTGAACTTTGATGGTGCTTCTAAAGGAAACCCAAGACTTGCATGTGGGGGAATAATCCTAATGAACTCAAAAGGAGAGATGATTATTGCATATGTAGGGATTTTGAGAGCTCAAACAAACCATCTTTCTAAAGCCAAGGTGGCTTATTTGGGTATCCACCTAACCTCTAGACTTAAATTAGAAATAATCATCATGAAGTGTAATTCTTTAAACATTCAAAATTCCTTGGATGGAAACACAACCCCATATGAAACTATAAAATGTGTCATGGATGATGTCAAGCTACATTTGAGGGGCATGGCATAAGGTCAAATTATGCACACATATCATGAAGGAATGGGATGGTAGATCTACTTATTAACTTAGGAGTAGAACTCCACCTTTTAACCAATTGGTACAAAGGAGGCCATATCCCTTTATAATTTACAATTGGACATATGGAGTGAAATCACACTAGGCTAGGTGGGCTATCAATTTAACACATTCACAAACACTTCCTATCAAGAGATGGGCTTAAAAATTTATGGAGTGAGATAGATTAATTTCCTAAGGATAAAGGTAGTGTGTATCCTAAGCCTATTTCATATAGTTCAAACCATTCCATTCTAGAAATTCTTATCCATTTATCTCGGCTCCATTGGCACAATGCTAATGGGAGGATACATAGAGTGATTAGAGCCTACCTCATGTTTTGAGGTGTGTGGATAGAAGTAATTCTATGAAAGTTATGGGGGGAGGGGGGGGTCTCATGGAATTAATGATGTAGATAATAGAGCATGATGCTGACATTGATAGGGACTTATTCACTAGATGGAATAAGTGTATGGTGGTGATTTAGGGAATTAAGATCATAGTCATAAAGGAATTCATAGGTGAAGCCATGATCATGACATATGAAGGGGAAAAGGCTTACACAGATCATAGTAAAAAGTAAGAACTCCTCCAGTGCTTCTTCCTCATGAACGAGTTCATGAAAACTGATAAGAAGGGTGTATTCTAGGTGGATCTCCCATGGAAATGGCTAGAGGTATACCTATAAATGATGAGATACCTAACTCTAGAGGGTAAGTATACCTTAATTTTCTCTCATTATTTTATATTATACATACTATTAGTTAAACATGGTCAAACATCAAGGGATTATATTGTTATTAGTTAAACATGGTCAAACATTACAATGGAGGGAGGTCTTCCTAGGGAGTTCCTCTATCGAGGAGGACTCTTCAAAGGAAGACCCCACCTCAAGGTCCTACTTCCCATATATCAGTGCCCCAAAGCCAATTTGTCTAAAACATTTACTAAAGTTATTTGTTCTAAAGTCCAAACTAGTCTTTATAGATGAGGGTACCTCTATGGAGGCCATTTGGAAGGGAAATTCCTTCTATCTGATGAGTTGAAAAACAATAAGGAGCATCTTGACAATTTCAACAATAGGGTATAGGAATCTAGATTAAACCTAGATAGACTTCAAAAATGGAATACCTTGCATAGGCAAGTAGACTTGACTATTTAGTATTTTATCCACTCTATCAAGATAAAATAGACCCCTATTAAAAATCTGCTAAAGGTTATGAAAACCACACCACTTGATATCCCCATCTTGACCCCTATCAATAAAACCCTTATGTAGGTATAAAGACAAAAAAGGCCATGCATGATCCTTCTAGATGATGGTGCTGAAGGACCTAACAATAGGATGAGTTACAAAGTTTTCAATATCAATCTAGGAGTACCGAAAAATATATATAAGGAGGATAAGGAAACTCCAATGCCCCCCCTCTTGATCTATTTTCCTACTATTTTATTTCACTGCTTATAGGACTTTATATCTTGTTTTTTGTTGTTTTTTATTGTCTGCCCTTGGTGGCCTATTAGTTTTTTTTATAATACTTTTTTGGTTCTTGGATATTTATAAAACTAGGTTTTTTACCCAATCAAAAAAAAAGTGTCATTGACTAAAAGATATATGCGTATACAGATGGTGTAATTATATTTTCCATTAATGTATTTCACTCCAATATTTTCCATTAAGGTTGATAAATTGATATTTTTGAGGTTTACTGAGGAAGATATATTGTTTTATATTTAGAAAATCATATATTTTTTTATTTATTTCATGGTGCTAGTAAAACCCATCAATATATCTATAGAATTTGTGTTTGATCATTTTTTAGTTTTGGTATAGGAGAATGTTCTTCTCAAAGATTCTTGAGTGGAGTCATGATGAATATTCGAAAATTTTAGGACCTATGTATGTTTATGGATAAAGTTTATAGTGACAATAATGCCCTAAATTTTTTATAAATTCATACAATGGTGGACCCTTAAAAGTTTTAAGGGTCCCTAGTAGGTTTCAATGTGGTGGTAAGCCTTTTCATAGGTTATTCTTTTATTCAAACAATGTAAGATTTTTGGGTCATATAAAATAGCTCTCATTATATTTTGATGCTATAGAGACTCATATTTTTAATATATTATAGATGGAACCACAATGAACTTTCAATGTCTCAAACTTAATTTGGAAGTGTAGATCTATTTTTACATGTTATTTTAAATAGTTTATCTAGTCAAAATATAATTTTTTGTACACCCTTGTGTGGTTTTCCTAGACACTTATTTCCTTGTGATTGGTTGGTTACTTGAGATGTTTCATAAGTTTAAAATGTTCCACTTCTTATTAAAAAATATTAAAAACATGTTTTCATAATTTCTATAATTGTGTCTTATGATATGACCTTTCAAAATTGTAAGTAAGCTAGATTTTATTCAATTCCACATATGGTCACTCAAATGAAGAAAAGGGTTAAGCTCAAGGTGAATGATGGTTCAAGTGTTTTTAATCATATTAATATTCCAATAAATAAAATTATGTAAACATAAATTTGATACTAATAAGGACATCTCATTGGTATATCTAATTTCTTTTAATGATAAAAGTAGTAACTAGGTATTTCTCCCCTTTTGAAATTTCATTTTTACTTGCTCATTTTTGTTTGGAATTTGACATTAATTTTTTGATGAAGTTTTGAGATATTGTATACTTTTTATGTTTTGGTCGATAGACTGATCTATAGGTATATGTGCATTTTTTTCTTCGATATGTGATACTTCATGATTTTTATATCAAAATATCTAAAGTAGATATTTTTGTTACCATAGAAGTTTTGATCTTTTACATCTTCTATATTTTTCTTGTTGTTGTGATCATGTTAAAATTGGAAGTAAAATTTATTATTTTTGAATGCATAGATATGATAGTTTGTTTTTAATAATTTATCATGATGTTATGTCATTTCTATAATATTTGAAAGCACCACAAGAGACTACATTGGATTCACATTTTTTTGACTTGTTAAATAATTTTATAAGTATTTTTCATTTAGAAGTAGTCTACATTTTGGATTGAATATTGATGGAATTAAAGTTTATAATTGATGTATTTTGAATGAATTATTAATAATTTAAGTGGCTTACCTTATATCATCTCTATAGAGTTTAAAATAAATATTTGGGCCTGTATTTGAAATACATAATTCATATGGTGTTAGTTATATCAATGTTTAAAGTGGTTCTATTTTTAAATTAAGGATAAATGAAGTTTGGCATAGTTCAATGGGATCAGTTTGAATGAGTTTTATTTTTGTTTGATTATAATTATTTTTAGTTTGTGTCCATATATCATGGGAATGGATTTTTGAACTCAGAACATGATTGTTTCTCAATTTATTTTAGCTAAGTGTTTGTTTTGATTACATCATACTTGAAATTTTATATTTTGTTATTAATAATTTTGTGATTAGATAAAAATAATTTATTTTAATTTATTTATTTGACTAACTTTATTAAATGGGTCCACATCCATAAGATTTTATTTAGTGTAGTACGTCACCTTTACGATTTCTTAAATGTTTAAGTCTTTGCCATCTCATTTATTTTATTTCTCTTATGATAAGTGATTATTTTATATAAAGTGATTTTAAGTGATTTCTTAATAATTTCAAGTGAATTTATTTTATAAAATTAAATTAGATAATCATTAAAATTTGATTTATAACTGTAGGTAAAATTTATTTTCAACTTAAAATCATAAAGTGTCTTAAAAGGATCATTTTCAAGGTATAATTTTATAGGTACACAGGAGCTTTTAGTTGTTTAGTATAATAATGTTTTTTTGTGAAGGTAATTTCAGAGTTGGGATTTTTTTGTAGGAAGATAAATTCCACATACCCTAATAGTAAAGTATTCTACTCAAAATAAATTAGGTATATTGATTTGTTAAATGTTAATTGTTAATAAAATTAGTAATTACACTAGGTTAGTGGGTTAATAATAAAAATCTGTGCATGAGTTATGAATAAAACTTAGGTAGATATTTATTGTGAGAGAATCTTGAAGGAGAAGTTAAGATATTTTAGGGAGGGGTTGAGAGATATGAGGGATTTGGATTGGTGTTGACTTCATATATTATGGAGATCATCATCCTAAATAATGTAATATCTCATGATAAACAAAACATCTCTTATGAATCAAAATTTAGACTATTATGAGTGTAATGTGAAGGTTAATTTTATTATTTAAATATAGATAAAATATATTATCTACTATTAAAATTTGGGGATATAGTTATGAGATTTAATAGAGGAATCCTTGTGCTCTAATGAGAAATTTATAAGAATTTAATTTTTTAGTGTCATTAGATATAGGTATCTTTCTATAATATATGGATTGTGGACATTTGTCTATTAAAAAAATTTACTTGTTATATCGTGTGGATGTTAAAAGATCAAATATTCATTTAATTTATTTAAATTAATAATTTTTGAATAATAGATTGCTTCTTATAAAGTAGGGCGTGAATGAAATACTATTATAGGCAAGACACAACTTGCCAGAACATGAGAAGGTGAAAATAAAATTAGCTTTTATAGCTGAAATGCTCAACCCATAGCCATCCACAAACTTGCATTTATTTACTTTGTATTAGTTAATTTATTAGGTTCTATAATTATAATAATAAATTCGAATGTTTGGAGACCTAATTAGGTTGGGCAGTGTATTTGGAAAAGACTTTAAACCGTAATGAGAATTCAAATGTCTACATGACACTATATATTGTATTTTATCATGCTCAATATTAATTGACTCTATCAAGTTCGTGTGTCACTTTGATATTGATTTTATTTCATGTTCTTTTTGTTCTTATACATTACATATTCTTGTATTTTTCTAGTGTCACTCCCTCAATTATAAGTTGCTTCTTCTTCTTCTTCTTGTTATTATTATTATTATTATTATTATTATTATTATTATTATTATTATTATTATTATTATTATTATTATTATTATTGTTGTTGTTGTTGTTGTTGTTGTTGTTGTTGTTGTTGTTATTTTGAGTAAAAAATAAATATAAAGTTGAGAAAAACATGAGTCATTAAGTGGAGAGAATGTGAAAACCACATAGTTTTATTTTTTAATATGAGTTAATTTATTATTAAAAACATTTTTATGCTCTTCGATTTAGTAATCTAGATAGTATTTATACATTTTTTAAGACTCTTTATTAAATTCCTTAGGATGTAACAAAACTAAATTATATTTTAGTCTTGGGATTAAAAATATATATTTACATGAAGATTAATTTATCATATTATTAAAATATTTGTAATTGGATAGATTCACTTTATGTGACATCCATATTAGGGGTCATAATGGATAAAATAATTAATATTGAAAATATTCAAGTCAAATATTTCCATACCTAGCATGTTCAAACTCAATTATTGTTAATGAACAAAGATTTATGGGAAATTTTTGATTGTAAGATACTAAAACCAATTGATGCAAATGATGCCACCAAATGGGAAAGTAAATATTGAAAAGTGAATATAATTATTAGCCTAGGATTATATAATGCCTACTTGGACCATATAGACTTATCAAAAACATTAAATGTCATCTATAATACAATGAATGAGCTATTTAGAAATCAAATAGGAAGTGAAATAGTGACACTCAAATAAAAGTATTCTAACTCAAGATGGAGGAGGATGAAAACATGGTGCAACACATAAGTAAGTTTCACTCCATTTTAAATCATTTAGTAGGAATAAGAGTAGACATGCCTAATGATGATGTAAAATATGTATAACTAAATATCATGTTAGTTAGTTATACCAACATGGTTTTTGCACTAAGTAAAATAAATCCCAGCCTAAAAGATCTAATTTCTTCATTTATAGAAGAATAAAATAAGAATTTTGATCCCAAAAAAAGTGTAATGTATAATAAAAATAAATAAGATAAATCATATGTTAAAATACGGTCTAAATTTTCTTTCAATAAATAATAAAATTTTACAGATGCAAAGAAATGAATTATCTACTCCTATTATAAACAACATGGTCATACAGTTATAAAATACAAAGTGAGAGATCAAGACTTGATTGATGGGTAACTACATGATAATTTTATGGATTTTGATGAATAATATGATAATTATGACAATATTTTAAATATAAAAAAGTTAAGTGATGAATATTACCTTTACTAGGCAACAATTTATAGGAGGATGGAGGCAATAAAGGTTGAATGACTTTCAATATCATCTTAGAAGCCACTAATGATGGGGCTATGTTTCATATAGTGGCACGTGTTTATTTTTTAGTTCTTATTTGTTTATGTAAAAATAGGTGGTACATTTCTTATTTTCCCAAATTTTATAATTTATAAAAAACATTGTGTTTTGGAGATACAAGAGTAAAGGTTAAACATATTAAAATTATTGTCAATATATCCCACACTAAATAGGCTGATGATTTCCCATTAGTGAATGGCTTATGATAGGTAGATGGTTCATCTTCTTAGTTCCCATATTGATTTAGTAGATGTGTTTCTAATAGCGAATGGTTAATGAGAGCTAAGATATTTAGTGTTATCTCTCTACCTTCATGTATTATTTTAAAACACAATTTACAATATAAATATTAAGGGAGGAATGTTAGGAAAGTTAGTACTTACATTATGTTAGTAGGTTAATAATAAAAATGTGTGTGTGAGTTGTGAATAAAACCCACGTATATATCTCTTGTGAAAGAGTATTAAGGGATAATTTAAGATATTTTATTGAGGGGTTTACAAATATAATGGATTTGGATTGGTTTCAAATCCCTGTATTAAGAATATCATCCTACTATATAATGTAAACTCTCATGATAAATAAAACATCTCACATGAATCAAATTGTAGACTATTATCAGTGTAATGTGAAGGTTTATTATGTGTTAAATTTATTCAAATTTGTCCAAAAGATATCAGTAATTTTCTTATTATCTAAACTTTCATTCAAGACTATTTTTTTTTTATTTCAAACTTACCATATTCACATGATTCACATCATTGATTTATTTTATTTTGATCTTTATGAACACTTCATGCACATGCATTCATGCAAAAATATTTTCTCTAATTTTTAAACTAAAAATTAATAAATTTAATTTCAAATTAGTTATGTATCATCATAATAAAATTTTACAATGATATTTAAATTCTCTTTACAAAAATTATTATTATATCTTGGTCTCAAATGAATTTGTTTTGTCTAGCATACTTTACTTTAGTTTTTTTGTTTCTATTATATTCCTTAGTTTGATTTCTTATTTTTAGTTATTTATTTTATTTTCATTTTTATTTGTAAATTTTAATTTAAAAGCTTCTTTAAAGATGATACTATTAATTATAGTATATATTCTTTGAAACTTGATTACATTCACACAAATATAACGGTAGATATTTTAGGATTGATTTGGTCATGATATACACTTTATTAGTATTTTTTGTTATTTTTGGTTGAATTAAATTTGTTTATTTATATCATTGGCTCTTTAATAGTCATTATTTTGATATTGAGTCAATTCTAGAGTAGATTCAATGATGAGTTCTTTCTTTAGTTTCTAATGTGAGCTAATCCTTTTGTGCCTATCTCACTAATAAACTAATTAAATTAATTTTTATGATATTTGTTGTTTTTTTGTCTTAAAAATTAAAAAAATCATTATCTATACTCTATTAAAGGAATTAATTACAATGTTTTTAATGTTCACTTTTCCTATGATAATCTAGGTTTTATATTTTTCCTGAACATTTTTGGTTTTCATATCAATTAAATATCTATTTATTTAATTTGGTTACCTATTTCATAGACTTATTAGGCTTAAAATGATATGATTCTAATTGGAATATCACATTAGGTGAATAGGTTTATTCTTTGGATATTAATATTTTAAGTTTAAAACATTCTAAAATAATAACCAAGAATCTTGATCATAGAGGAGTTGATTGGAGAAGCTATGGGTATGATATGTGATGTAACATAGGCATATAAATACCAGTCAAAAAGGAAAGTGATATTTTAGAGGTTATTTTGAACTAATGAATTCATCAAGACAAATAAGAAGGGGTTCCCCATACCAACCTCCCACACCAATGGCCTAAAGTATGCCTACAAGTTATGAAATACTTGACACTTGAAGGCAAGCACACCTTAATATTATCTCATCACTTTTTAAAATTAAATCAATTTTGTGGGTATAAAATTAGTCTCCCCTTTTATCTCCTCAAATTTTTTTAGAGCACCACTCTTACCCATCAAAAACATAATGCTAACCTAATCCTACACTAAGGCCTCATCTTGATTATAGTTAAGCATGATGAAACCCTTCAAGGTAGGTAGGTTACCATAGAGGATTCCTATATTGAGGAGGAATCCCTTAAGCAAGACCCTACCTATGGGTCCTACCATCCATTAATCAACACCCCCATGTTATCCCTTTATCCAAAACATCTATTGAAGACCCTCCCCTAAAAATCATTATCCCTAAACCTAAACTAATCCTATTAGATGAGGTTACCTTCGAGGAGGTGTCCAAGAAAGTAAAAAATCCCTTGATAGAGGAGATCAAATAAAATAAAGAGTAGTTAGAAACTTTTAATAGTAAGCTTCATGAGACCAGGATGAATCTGACAGGCATTATACATGAATGGAAAGCCATGAAAATTAAAGTGGAAAAAACAATCCAATAATTTTCCCATTATATTAAGGTGGATATGACCCCCATTAAGTAACACATGATGGTGGTGGAGACCCCCTCTCCAAATATCCCCTATAATACTAGTGTAAAAATAGGTATAAAAGAAACCCTAAATGATCCTACCTAGGGATGGCATAGAAGGGATCCAAAAAAGAACATGGGTTAAGATTTGAAAAATCAAATAGGGTATGCAAGATAAGAAGATTGATAATTCTAAGGAAAAAATGGAGGGACCCCCCTCCTGGATTAGATTTCTATTTTCTTGTTTGTCATTTTGCCTTCCATAAGGATAATTAGCTAGTTTTTGACACATTTTGTTATTTCATCCTATGGGGCTTGCTACTTTATTTTATAATTTTTAAATATGGTTCCTAGTCCCTATAAAAATAGGTATTTTACCTTTTCAAAGGATTAAAAACAAGAATATAAATATAACACAAAAATCAAAAAACTTAATTCCTCTTATAAATGTCATCAAAACTTTAATTAATCATATTTCTTGTACCAAATGAGTCAAAATTAGTTCATTTATATGACATTAATCATTTTATCTATTATTTATATTCATAATAACAAAACTCAATCTACTCCTATAACCCAATATAATATCTATTAAACTATTTGTGTCTATCTTATAGGTCATATATCTTTTGAAATCCCCAAAACCATTAAAATTATAAATTTTGAAAAAACTCTAACATGATCAACTAGGTTTATGACATTATAAATTCATATTATTATGCTAAAAATTCATATCCCATGTTGATGAATTTTCATGTATCAATGTATTCCATCAAGTGGTCTAATGACATAAATCATAATAAATTTGATGATGTCAAGAAAAAATAATCTAGATTCAACCCCTATTGGGGCCAAACTTAGTATAGTTCAAATTTATTCTCCTTAATTTTATTCCAAAGCATCACATCCTATCTTTGAGGAATGGGTATCTTATCATGGATCTATCTAAACTTTTAAGCTAAATTTCATTTTTGGGATCATGTTTACCTCACCTAATTTATCTAAAAGCATTATATATTTTTATTAGTCAAATTTCTAATCAATAATTATCACTCAAGTTCTTAATCAATAAATGAATTTAGATTTAAAAAATATGCTAATATTATTTCACTCTTCATCAAGACCTGAATTGGTTATTTCCAAGTCAAGTGATCCCTCATCAATAAAGGTTACACCATAATTAAATTATTTATAATTCATAAAGAATCTCAAATATTCCAAAAATAATCTTAATTTCATGTAGCATATGCCAATGATATGAATAAATAAAAATGTCTCCATAGTGTGCATTTATTTTCCTATCATAAAGCTTCCTAAAAATTTTAGGGTGAAAGTGTTGATCTTCAATTTTCTTCTTTCCTATAAAATCTTTCTTGAACACCCTTAGACTCATCAAATATGATCCATTACTTTATATTCTTATCAATTTATTAAATATCCCTACATAGGGGAAATATATATAAGGTCTAATTTTATACCAACCCTTGGAATTCTAAGAAATTATAATAATGTGGCATTTAAAAATAACCCTCCTTAAAGATCTACCAATCATTACTTTTAAAAAATATCAAAACTTTAACTATCTTGTCACTCCTTATGAGTTTATAGTAGACATCTTGAAATATTCAAGAGAAGAGAAAATTTTAAGGAATGGAAAATTATTTTATGTTTTTAATGGTCCATTTGTTGCACCTAAATAAAATTCACAACATGGGAAATTTCATGAATGTGGAACTGATCTTTCAATATATCTTCTAGAGTCAACTAGGTTTGCTTCATATCCTAATGTTAATCTACCTAGGATAAATCCATAAAGTTAAATATTAGAGGAGGAAAAATATATATAAACTCATATAGTTATAAGTGGTGATACCCCAAAATAATAAGTACATTTGTTTATATGTCTTGATGAACACATAAAAATATCCTATATAAGAAAGTAAATGAGCACAACTTGAATAAAATAAATTCAAGGGAAAAAACACAACCAAAATGTAAACTTTGGGGTGAAGTATCAATATAATAACCAAGGAACATATAAATAAGAGTTTTAATAGCTTATTTAATTTAAATATTTCAAATTTCATTTGTCTTTAATAAGAGGGCTCGGGATATTCATACACAACATATAGTAGAGGCCTAATACTACTTCATAGAAAGGACTTGGGATAAATTCTAAAGTATAAAATCCCTTTACTCAAACTATATAATTAAAATTTATATAGGAGAAGAATTAGAAAAGGAAATAAAATCTCAAATTCTGACAAGTACAAGATTAGATAAAAATACCTACCTTCATGTCTCCATTTACATTAATTGGTGCAATAGTTAGAATTTGTAAGGGTCACAACCCCTCATACTAATTCCTCAACTATCTTAGTATGTATTGGTTTATAGTCTATGCTACCTTTATTATTTTTTATTCTAATCTCAATCTCACCTACTTTTTGAAAATAACATCTTGATGGTCCCTTCTTCTTGACTGAGTAGAAGATGGCCTTGCAATAGTAATCTTTCCTTAAAGTGATTTTAAATGGGGATTTCAGATATTTTGAATGCCTACATATGGATTTAGCTTAATGTAACTTCATTAATTTAATGTAAGTCAAATATTTTATCCATCAATTAAAATCAATTTTCATTTGAGATATCTTTAAAATATCTTAAAATTGTATTGTGTCTTGATGAAGAATGTCAATTTTAGAAAGATATTTAAATTTATAAAAAAAGCCATGTATTTCTCTTATGATTAATTATATGGCCTGAGGTATATATTATAATTATTGATCTAATAGTGTGAGATTATTTTCCATGTTGGCATCATTACCTTTATTCAAAATAACTCATGACAATGATCATGCTAAGAATATAAAATGTGTGATGCTTTATTGAAATTTGCAGTAGTTCATGATATCAATATTATAAATATCATATTTTGTGATATCCCCACTATAAATATACTATAAATAATTCATAGTGCTTAAGCTTTATATATCACATGGTAAGATATTATCACCAAAGGTTTTGATCATCTAATGCTTACCATGTGTCCTTTAAAAATTTAAATGCTTTGAGTACCCCACCTTGTGTATATTTTAGGATTAAGGATTGATACCTTGAATATAAAAATAGGATATTAGTGTAAAAATTTCTTATCTGATAAAACCAAGATTTTTTCCTTGATTTTGTCATCACCTATGCTAAAAATACCTCATGTCTTCATAAATTTGAATATTTAATGACCTTGATATTTTCAAAACCTTACAAGAACTCACATCATAAACCTTACATAGATCAAATGATGTTATATCCTCATTAGAATGCTTGGAAAATAACCATTAGCATTGAAATCATATAACAAAAAATGCTAAGGAAAAAACTAAGGAAAAAATTAGCTCATTATTTATTATATAAGGCTTGACTAAAATCAAACTCCAAATCTTATGAGCCCATAAATTATTTAATGAATTTATTTAGTTTCTTGAGAGATACATTAGTATTTTGTAATTCTGTGACTATTTTATAATTTAAACTAATTGTAGAGAGAGCTTGAAGTCTTTCATACCAAACCAAAGAAAAAAATTATTTAATATAAGTATCTAATTTTGGGAGAATGTTTTCAATTTTAAAACTAGGAAACATATATGGTCAAAAAAATATAAGGAAAAACATATAATTTATTTATATTTTGGAAAATTTAACAAATTTATGTATATTTTGTAGGAAAAAATGGTGTTTTTTTTTAAAATAAATGTGTAATCACCCATAAATGGTATTTGAGTGTTAAGAGTGCTAATTGAGACTACTCATACCTAGATTAGCCCTACACCTATCCTAGATCCTATTTTCACACTTATCTATCCTTTTTGGGAGCCATATGTGTCCTTAGTTAGCCCTAAAGTAGTCATAGACCCTCATTTATTGATCTTGGCCCTTCATGTCAAGTGTTTTGCTAGCTAGACACTAGCACCATAATAAGGACACTAACACGATGTGGTGATAATGTCCCAAAAATGGTGTTAATGTCCTTTACCTCTTTGTTTCCCAAACATATATATTTTTAAAACTAAAACTTCCTAGGGTTATCTTAGTCTTCTTTTATCACCTACACAAGCATCATAATAGTATAAGTACATTTATTATAGACATATAACTAGGAGATGGAAATAATATAAAAAATATACATTTAAACTTAGAAAAAGTGCACAATTAAGTTTATCAATCCCTATTACACCCTAATCATGCATATGGCTAGATACAATAGTCTTTAACTCATATTTCCTAGGTTTCCAATTTCAAGCACATTCAAGGCACTCAAAGCCACTATCTACAAGATTCGCTTGCACATGCACCAATGCTTAGGTGTGGAGAAATACATTTTGATTGATCCCTCATCAGAGTATTGGTATGTAGGAAACTCTATTCATAATAGGTTTTTAAATATGTCCAAACTACCCTACTAACAAACATACTTTTTAACTCATGTCAATTGGATGCCCAACTACATGGAGGATTAGGGTTTACTCACTAGATTAGTCATTTCAAGTAAACTATAAGGTTTCAAGACTCATGCATGTTGGAAAAAACCTTAGATATCTATATATAGGTACACCTAAAAGCATAGGACTATCCTTCATAGAGTACACTACCACCAATATGAAGACACTACTTCCACATTTCAAATAATGGTGCTACTATCTAATTATGGAATTACTATCTAATAGAGGTGTTGACACTAGGATCTAGTTTATGACACTTAGTCTAACTTCTACCTTGAATTATAGCATCCAAATCATTGGTCTTGGTTATTTTCTAGATAATTTCCTACTTGCACTATTTATTTCTATTTTTAAAAAAGTTAAAGCTAGTCAATTTGTTAGTCTACTATCTATATATATTACATATCATCTCCCTAATTTAGTCTACTCATATCTTCAAAAAACATAAGATATACACTTGTTAATTCTTAAAAGGTTAAAATATAACATTTATTGCAATTTTTTTAAAAAGTACCCAATTAGTAAAAATAAATCCTAAAAACAACCCATTCAAGAGATTCCTACCTATATTACCATTACTACACAAACATAAA